>JAJTUV010003004.1:0-84945 GCA_021653895.1 Mastomys natalensis
TTATTGCCACGATCGTGTATAATGGGAGTCAACCCAACTGCCAGGCTTCTGGGTCTATGTATGGTTCCCAGATATATACCATCTGCAACCAGTTCTATGCTCCTGGAGGTACTGGTCTCTACGTGGATCAATATTTATATCACTACTGTGTGGTGGATCCCCAGGAGGTATGAAGAGTTTTTTGTTCTCCTCACATCCAATCTCCTCTCCATAAGATTAGAGACACTCAACTACAACATGTAGACACTCAACTAGAAGAGTCAGTATGGGAATGTTTTTAAAAAATATGTCAAAGCCCTACTTCAAATTATGCCAAAATGTTGGGGGGAGGGACTGGATGTCATTATTAAGCCCAGGATTAACATTCCATATATTAATACATATCTAAAGGATATCTTGGTGATTTGTTATGTAACATTGCTATAGTTGTGGACCGTCTTCACTGTCTCCCCAAGAAACTTCTGTGTCCATTAGCAGTTGCTCATGTTTTTGTAACCTGCTCTGGGCAGCCACAATTTACAATTTATGTTTGCCTGTTCTCTGGTATTTCATAGATTTTTTTTTTTTTTTTTTACAAGATATGGTCTCTTATGGTTGGCTTCTTTCACTTATCTGTGTTTTCATCATGTGCTAAGTCCTTTATTTCTTTTTATTGACGAATAATTTAAGAATATATATCACATTTTATTGACCTATCAGTTTGTGAACATTAAGGGTGCTTCCACTTACTCTGTTACTTATGCTATTATGATCTTCGATGTGCGAGTGTTTGCATGACTCTATGCATCTCTTGAGTTGTGAGTAGAGTTGATGAGCCGCGTGGTGGCTCTCCAGAAATGTGTGAGGGTCTAATCTTTCTGTTCCTCTCTAGAGCCTGTTACTGTCAGTCTGTCTGATTCTGGTCATGCTAATGGCTATGAAGTGGTCCTGTATTTTAGGTAGCTTTTCTGTATTTTCTTTTCTTCTTTCTTCTTTTTTTTTTTTTTTTTTTTTTTTTGGGGAGTTTTTTTTTCGAGACATGGTTTCTCTGTGTAGCCCTGGCTGTCCTGGACTCACTCTGTAGACCAGGCTGGCCTCGAACTCAGAAATCCGCCTGCCTCTGCCTCCCAAGTGCTGGGATTAAAGGTGTGCGCCACCACTGTCCGGCATTTGCTTGTTTTTCTAAGTAGTATTTTGCTATGTATCCCAGGCCATCCTTGAACTCACAGCAATCCTGCCTTAGCATCTGAGTGCCTAATTGCAGCCTGCTACTCGCCTGAATTGCAGGCCTGCTACTCGGCCATACTTGTGCTTTGATGGGTTTTTCCTTGACAGCCAATGGTTCTGAACCTACTTTAATATATGTGTTGGACATTTGTCATCATTGGATATTCAGAATTTTACTTTTCAAATTGGCCTGTTTAAATCTTTATGATATGCACACAAGTCCATATAAATGATTAGCACATATTTATTTTGCTATCTCTCTTTTTAACTTGTTTTTTAAAAATTATATTCTTTACAAAGAACTTTAGTTTTGATAGACTCTCATTTGTCTGGTTTTTCTTTTGATGTTTTTTGCTTTTGGTGTCTTATCAAAGAAAGTAAGTGTTCTCTATAAAAGTTGCTTTTTCCTTTTTAATTATTTCACCGTCTTTAGAATCAAGGTCTTATTGTATAGCCCACATTGGCCTGGAAATTGAGAACCTACTATAGCATCAACCTTTTGAGCGCTGTAACATGAACTGCCTTCCCTGCTCCACTTGAATTTCCTCCATGCCAGTGTCCAGAATGAGTTGACTGTATGGAAGATGAGTATAGCTCATTGGTGGAAAGCTTGCTTATCAGGGATGAGGCCCTGGGTTAGAAACATCCGGGGTTGGATGTGGCTCAGTGGGTAGAGTGTGTGCGAAATCCACGGGGACTTGAGTTTGGATCCCCAGAACCCATGCAAAAATCAAGCATGGTGGGTGTGCACGTGACCCCAGTGTGGACGAGACAGAAATAGGCAGCTCCTAGGGGTTCCCTGGCCAACCAATCTAGCTGAAATGACAAGCTCTAGGTCCACTGAGAGACTGTTTCTCAAAAAGAGGAAGAGTGATAGAGAAGACACCTGCTGTTGACCTTTGACCTCCTCCCACAGATAGGCACACACGTATAGGCAAGCATACCCATGTGCACACACATGCAACTGCACTCTCATATGAAACACACACACACACATACACAAACGTCATAAATACAAATGTTTATTTTTTGAGTCTCATTTGATCCCATTCATCTTTGCTTCTGTCCTTACACCTATACTATACTCTCTTATTTTAGCATTACAGTAAGTTTTGATATTGTGATGTATGGATTCTCTAACTTGGATCAAAATTATTTTGATTATTTCTTGCATTTCCATATAGTTTTTAAGATTATCCTTTAGAATATTGCTTGTGTGGTAGGATGAGTTTTAGTTTTTGCCAGCCCTCTTGCTAGGACTTTGAAGAGTTGCCCCAAATCTGTAGATTGGTTTTGGGGAATCTTGTCATCTTTGTAATCGTAAATCTTCCAATGAACAGAGCCTCTTCCTGTTTTCTTCAGTGGATTTGGTAGTTTCCAGGGTGTTAGTACCTTTTTGTCTAGGTGATTCCTCGTGCTTCGGAGTAAAGCCTTAGAAGACTGTGATTCATTTTAATTACATTAAACCACGAATACTGCTGCTGGTTTTTTTTTTCTCCCCTTGACTCAGGAATTCTCATTGTTTTTTCCTGAATGAGTCACTCTTTTGGGTTAGACTTTCTCCACAGACTGCCGGCCTGTATTTTGAAGATGGAGTGTTTTCCTTGCTGGTGTAGGTTTTCACAGTTTCTGCTGCTACTGTTCAGACCTGTCTGTGGCGGGCACTGCGAAGTGGCAGAATTTGTGTGTCTAACTCACCTCATGCCCGTCTCTCTTAATCCGCTGACCCCTTGAAACCTATATTCTTTGAGAAAGGATGTCACTGGAGGTAGACAGCGGGAAGGAGAGCTCCTACCCCACAGTGTGTAACCAGCACTGGCCTCCAATTCAAGTGCGCCCAGGCTCCTGTGCCACCTAATGCGTCTGCCTGACAAAGGATTAGCCAGCAAGGGGAGGAGGCTTCATTGTTACCAGGCATTGTAACAAAGACGTTTAAAAAGACTTGCTACATCAAAGGCATCATTCATCCATTTGCTCTAATATATAAGTTGGTTAGATTCATATCTTTATCATTTATGTTAAGATAGATCCCCTATGGCCCCAAAACTTAAACAGTGTGAAAAGAATTGCCAGGGATGTGTCATGAACAGGGTTATAGGAACGATTTAGTATCTAAAACTACTTCTGAAAATAGCAGTTTTTAAACTCTTTAGAAGTAAGTTTAAGCCGGGCAGTGGTAGGCGCATGCCTTTAGTCCCAGCACTTGGGAGGTAGAGGCAGGTGGATTTCTGAGTTCGAGGCCAGCCTGGTCTACAGAGTGAGTTCCAGGACAGCCAGGGCTACACAGAGAAACCCAGTCTGGAAAAACCAAAAAAAAAAAAAAAAAAAAAAAAAAAAAAAAAAAAAAGAAGAGTTTAAGGCTGTCTAATCTTAGCACCTGGGAGGTAGAGGCAGGAAGATCAATAGGTTGACATCACCTTGAGCCACATATGGAGAATCTGAGGCTAGCCTGGGCTACATGAAACATTGTCTAGAAAAAAAATAAAAATAAAACAAAGGGGCTGGAGAGATAACACAGTGGTTAAGAGCCCTGGCTTCTCTTGCAGAGAACTTGGGTTCAGTTCCCAGCACCCACATAGCAGTACATACCTGTCTGTAACTCCAGTTCTAGGGCATCTGACACCCTCACATAGACATACATGCAGGCAAAACTCCTGTAGCTGTGAAATGGGGTTCTGATAGTTCCTAGCTAAGCAGGGTTTGAGTATTGAGTCATGTGGAATATATCAATTTTTTTTTGTTTATGTGCGCCCGGCTCACTCTGTATGTGTTTGGCTAGCTGTAGTCCAGTTGGTGTGGTTTAGTTTTATGATAGAACTAATCTTTGACAATTTACTTTTAGTTTTATACCCATCAAACCACAAGTACACAGGCCCTTCAGTAAGGGCTTTAGCTCCTAGAAGGTAGATTTCAATTAAAGCAATTAAAATTAATTATGTCAATACCTTTCATTCCCTTTTAGGCTATAGCCATTGTCCTGGGGTTCATGATTATCGTGGCTTTTGCTTTAATCATCTTTTTTGCTGTGAAAACCCGAAGAAAGATGGACCGGTATGATAAGTCCAATATTTTGTGGGATAAGGAACATGTTTATGACGAGCAGCCCCCCAATGTTGAAGAGTGGGTAAGTTTAAACAAAGCAAAACACTTTGAACCTTTTATTAAATTCCCACCTTATGTTCTCTCTTTTTTTTCTTTTGTGCTTTGTTAAACTTCATGCTTAGAATCATTGTGTTTGTGTGTTGTGTATGTTGTTTGTTTTTTGTTTCTAAGACAGCTTTTCTCTGTGTAATAGCCCTGGCTGTCCTGGAACTTGCTCTGTAGACCAGGCTGGCCTCAAATTCACAGAGATCCTTCTGCCTCTGCTTCCAGAGTGCTGGGATTAAATGTGCGCCACCACACCGGGGCCAAGTTGTTTGTTTGTTTTGCTCAGAATGTTTAAAAGGTAGGTCATTGGAAATTGCTTTATTAAAGGGTAAAATCGTTTCTGTTTTCAGGAAGTAGATCGAGGCTCTGGAAGGAATACCTCCTAAAAAAGTCACAAAGAAAGCTTGGCCTTTGCAGAAGGCAAGAACTCCTACCCACCCCCTTTTCTTTCTTGTTTGGAGGAAACACTGTTGCCTATGGGGTGGAGGCAGCTGGGGTCAAGATTGGCAGAAGCATTGTGGGAATGGCGGCAGTAACCTTCGCATTGATAGCAGCATAGTCAATCACTGTGACTTACTTGTTTCTCATTTAGCTTATCAAATACCTGAGTGTGACAAAGACAGAGATTACAGAAGTTTCCATTTTAGGAGGGAGGGCAACACACTGCACATCTTACCAGGCTTCCTGTGTGGTGGTCTTTTCTGAAAGCCTAGGAATAGTTCTTTAAAAGCACCTGAGCAGGGAATGTTACCCAACCCTTTAGATGTATGTGGAAAGAGATTTTGTTTCTATTGGGATGTTGTGAAAGCACTTGGTTTCTTTTTTTCTTCCGAGTCTTTCTTTTTTTTTACCTTCAGTACTTGGTATTGAACCCAGGGCCTTGTGCGCATGCTATGTAAGCTGTCTGCCACTGAGTTCTGTCCCTAGGTTTTTGTACTGGCTAATTGTTATTGATCTTTGTGAGTTTGTGTTTAGTAAATTGTGTGGGGGATGTGTTTGGACGTGTGTATTCCTGCTTGTGAGTATAGGCGTGTACACTTGCCACTGGCCGAGTAAGTATAACTGTGTAACCTCGGGGTTGGCCCTCATCTTCCACCTTGCACTTGCCAGGCCAGCTGGCCCTGGGGGCTTCCTAGGATGCTTCTGTGTCTGCCTCCATCTTACCACAGAACTCTGATTACAGACTTGCTACTAAATCTGGCTTTTACCTGGGTTCTAGGGATCTAAATTTACATATTCACAATTTCAAGACAAGGGTTTGACCCATTAAGCCATCTCACCACACTTCTGTATTTCCTGTTTTTGAGATAGAATCTCCTTAAGTTGCCCAGGCTGGACCTGAACTCACTCTGCAAGTAAGCCAGGATCCCAGGCCTTTACCACCTTGCCTGTTCTAGCCAGACTGATTTCTTGCCAGGCAAACTAATTGGAATACTGGACTCTGGTTGACTCTAGGGTAGGGTGGTTGTGGCCACTGGCACTGGGTACAGGAGGGCTTCAAAAGAGCTGTTGATTTTAGCTCTAATGTTCAACATACCTGTGTTTTTAGGAAATCTACAAGCTCAAATGAAACTTACTTCTAGCTAGTGAAGAAAAAAAAAAGAAGCCATGTTAATAAGAAAGCCAGAAAGGGGGCTGGAGAGATGGCTCAGTGGTTAAGAGCACTATCTGCTCTTCTAGAGGTCCTGAATTCAATTCCCAGCAACCATATGGTGGCTCACAACCATCTGTAATGGGATTTGATGCCCTTTTCTGGTGTGTCTGAAGACAGCAATGGTGTACTCATATACATAATAAATAGATCTTTAAAAAAGAAAGAAAGAAAGAAAGAAAGACAGAAAGGGTGTGGCTTGCCAGCTGCAGAGTGGTGGGTGCTATTCCCTGCCTTCTGTAGGAGGCCATTTCTTCTGTGAAGTGTGAAGCTTTGGAGGAGTGTTTTCTTTCGACCTTTAGCTCCAGGCGAGGCTGCCTGTAGATAGAATAGGAGAGTCCATTGTAGACTATGAGTAAATGTTTTGCTGAGAGTTTCTGGGTGTGTCAGGTTTTCACTGGCCGTCAGGATTTGTTTACTTACAGTTTCGAGAGGCTTTAAAAAAATAAATAAATAAACCAGCTCAAGGGAGACCAGCATCAGTGATACTTGAGACACAGTGAACTTTAGCCTCTCACCTGGTTTACTGTCCAGAAGGTTTAATCAATTATAAGTGCTTTTGATAGTTTGGCAACAGATATTTGCAGTAACTCGTGGTAGTGGTGAGGAAGTGAAAGATGGTTCTTGAAAAGGCATTCTTTTTGGCTGGTGGCATAGCTAGGTCCAGTATTTCCCTAACATGTAGAAAGTCTTGGGTTCAACCTCTGACCCAGTATATACCCACAAACATTATTTTCATATGTAGTATCTTATGATAAGTGACTTGGGTATTTTAGCCTCAAGCAATTTTTTCTTCTATTCTTCTTTTGCTTACCCAAGCTCCTTCCACTGAACTCAAGTTACACATTTCAGTCCAACCTCAGTCTGGGACTAGAGTGATGACTGTCATTCACAAGTTGGGATGGGTCTAACAATTTATTACTGTACTAAATCTTGTTACCTCTAGATTTTAGGATCACTCTTCATTCCCTAGATCCTTTTGTATATCTATGAGAATATTTGTAACACTCTAAGTTCCCAGTCCTGCATCTCCTATGGAAGTGGTTTCTTTACCTTGGGGTGGGGGGGTGTTGTTGTTGTTTTGAGGTTGGTTGTACTAAATATAATTTAATAAATCCCAACGGTGTTCCTTCCTGCCTTTGACCATTTTATGTTCCTGGAATGAAACACAGACACATAGCCTTTGTATTTTAACATGCCTTAAGTAGCACAGTAGCTGGTCAGCTGCCTGTCCTCCATGAAGTTAGAATCTACTTCCTATCCATATCTCAAATTATTACTTACTGTGTTTAATCTGAACTGCCCATAGTTCCAGCCAGGCAGCCCTCTCTCTTGGCCCCTAGCCCTAGTGGTGGCTCTTCTTGCTTCTCTATTTCATGGCAGCTCTCCTTCTTCCTCCTGCATGATGTTGCTGCTGCTGCCTGCTCCCCCCCCCCCCCCTTTCTTCTTCAATGCTGACTCTCTTTTCTATGCTATGGTGGCTCTCCTTGCTTCTCTATGCCATGGCCACTCTCCTTCCCTTTCTTCGTCATGGTCTCTAGCCTGGAAACCTAAACTCCCCAGGTATTGGCTGCTGACCAATCAGAATTAACCGGGGGTCCCTAGCTAGTACTTAACATTATAATAAACAGTAAAAGACAACCTTTCCTGGATTTGTTGTTCTTTATAAAGTGAGCCTGCCTTTGCTTACCTTGTCCTTTATAAGTCATTGAGTAGGTATCAGGCTGTTTTCCAGTGTTCAGAAGGGCTTGTTGTATTGTTTTATTTTGTTTTCTGGAATTCTAGGAATGGAGGCCAGCATTTTGTGCAAGCTAGAAAGCCACTTTGTATTGAGCTGCATCTCCAGCCCTATAATGTGTTTCTTTTAGTTACTTCTTCTACAGAGCTTTATGTTTTTATATCCAGATAGACTTTTACTTTGTTATGCCCTGAAATCACAGATTTTTATTTTATTTTGGGGCATTAGAGGTGCTAAATGATAGAGTGCTTGCTTAGCATGAGAGAGTCCCTGAGTTGAAACCTGCCTGCCCCCCCCCTCCCCCACATACATTAAAGGAGAAGGTATATCAGTTGATTTTAAGCAGAAAGAATTTTGAAAATTCTCTTTTCATACCTGTTTGATATGCTTCTTTTGTCATTTTTCCTAATTCTAAGTCAGAAGTGTAATCATAGTCTTTATGTAAGTATAAAATCCTGTTTTTTGACTGAATATTATAGATATTTTATCATGTCATTAAATCATCCTCAAAACCAGTTTTAAGGATCAACAAAATGGCTCAGGTGGATAAAGACGCTTGGTGCCAAGCCCCATGACCTTTTGTTTTTTTGTTTTTTTTTTTTTGGTTTTTCGAGACAGGGTTTCTCTGTGTAGCCCGGCTGTCCTGGAGCTCACTCTGTAGACCAGGCTGGCCTCGAACTCAGAAATCCGCCTGCCTCTGCCTCCCAAGTGCTGGGATTAAAGGCGTGCGCCACCACCGCCCGGCTAACCTTTTGTTTTTTAATAACAGAAATTCTTTTAAATTTTATTTACATCTGTGGATGTTTTGCTTCCAGAACACGTACATACCTAATATCCACAGAGACCAAGAAAAGGTGTTGAATCTCATGAAACTGGAGTTACGTTACAGATGGTTATGCCCTACCATGTATATTCGGGAGTTGGATCCAGGTCCTTTGTAAGAACAGCCAGTTCTCTAAATCACTGATCTATTTTTAAAAAAAAAAAAAAAAACAAGCCCTGGTAACCCTGTATTAATTTATAGGGTTAAAGGAGAGAACCAATTCCTATGAGTTGTGTGCTCATGCATATATGTACACACACACAAACACCTAAAGAAAAATGTAATAAAATCATATTTTCTTTTTTGGGAGTAGGGGGGATAGGGTATAACTATGTATTCTTGGCTGGCCTACAGCTTGCTATGTAGATCAGGATAGCTTAGAATTCATAGAGATCCACCTGCCTTAGCCTCCTGAATGTTGGGATAAATGGCTTGAAAGTTTTTTGATACTGTTAAAATTGAAGTATGATATATATCTATTCATATACTAAGTGTCTTAGTGACTGTTCTATTGCTTTGAAGGGATGCAATGACCAAGACAATTCTTATAACTGACCTAGAGAGGTTGAGAGAGTGAGACTGGGTCTGGTGTGGGCTTTTGAAGCCTCAAAGCCCCAGTGACCCATTTCCTCCAATGGGCCACACCCACTCCAACAAGGCCACGCCTCCTAATCCTTCTAATCCTTTCAAGTAATTCCACTCCCTAGTAACTAATCATCAAAATATATGAGCCTATGGGGGCCATTCTTATAAACTGCCACACTCAGAGTAAGTATAAAATTTAGTTGGGTGGTGGTGGCACACACCTTTAAGTTCTAGCATTTGGGAGGCAGAAGCAAACAAATCTTTGTGCTCCAGGCCAACTTGATCTTCGAATCAAGTACCAGGATAGTCACAGCCACACAGAGAAACTCTGTCCTGAAAAAAACAAAAATTAAATTAAAAAACCTGTAAACTTGAGTTTTTATACATGAGTAGTCTGTCTTTAGTTAGAAGGTTCCATGAGTCCAGGTTCCCTGTGCCTCCTAGTCAGTCTGCAGAGGACGCTGACCTGACTCTTGTGTCTGCAGGTCAGGTTGGAGAGATTCATTTGGATTGTAGCATCTTTCACCTTGATACTTTGTTATTTGTATAGTACATGTTTGGTGAGAAAAACCTCCCTGCATGATTGCTTTTAAGAAGCCTTTGGCTGAATTAAAACAAAAAAGGTCATTTAGGAAGATCATTCCTTGCTATCTTGGGTATCTTTTTGGTTTGTTGACACATGGTCTTTCTATGTAGCCCTAGCTGTCCTAGACCATGCTATGTAGACCATGCTAGCCCTGAGCCCACAGAGATACACACCTGCCTCTACCTCTAGAGTGCTGGTATAAAGGCTATCATGCTTGGCCTCTCTCATTTCTTGTTTCCTTAAGGTCCTTTAGTTTCTTATGGCTTCTTTTGTTTCATTGTTTTACTTTATTTGCTTGCTTGTTGTGTGTTTGTAGCATGGCATGAGTGGAGAGGTCAAAAGTCGATTTAAATTATCTATTCTTTTCAGTTGCAGGGTTTAAGCTCCCTTACCTGCAGAACGAACCATCTTGACTGCTCTGTTTTAATATATCATTTTTTCACCCCTGAGATAGGGTCTTGTTATCTAGCAGAGGTTGGCTTTGAACTCTTCGTGTAGCCCAGGCTGGCCTTTAACTTTCTTAATACACCTGCCTCAGCCTTCCAAGTAGCAAGGATTACAGGTTTATGTGCCCCTACGTTTGTCTTATTTTGTAAGGCTCCCATCAGCTGCCTTATCAGAACGTTCTCCTTTCGTCTTGCCTGGTTTACATTATGAGGTATCCTGATGAACCTACTTTACCTTCTTCACAGTTGCCTGATTGATGTGAGTATGCCACAGTTTGCTAATGGATAAATTTGCCATTTAGAATTGCATACAGAGATAATAATACAAAAACCTAGCTGGGCAGTGGTGGCACACGCCTTTAATCCCTGTACTTGGGAGGCAGAGGCAGGCAGATCTCTGTGTTGGAGACCAGCCTGGTCTGCAGAATGAGTTCCAGGACAACCAGGGATGCATAGTAAGACTCTGTCTCAACCCCCTAACTCCCACTACACACACACACACACACACACACACACACACACACACACACACACAAGAACTAAAAAAACCTACTTAGTATTTCTTGTGTACATGTCTTCAGTTATATAGGGTGGATTATCCACAGTAGTATTAGTAAGCTAAAGGAATGCACATGGAGTCATTAGATAATTAAGAAAATGCAGGCCGGGCGGTGGTGGCGCAGCCTTTAGTCCCAGCACTTGGGAGGCAGAGGCAGGCGGATTTCTGAGTTCGAGGCCAGCCTGGTCTACAGAGTGAGTTCCAGGACAGCCAAGCTAACAGAGAAACCTGTCCGAAAAACCAAAAAAAAAAAGAAAAATGCAAATTTATAGCAGCATCGTTTATGCATTGTACAACTGTTAAAGGCATACAAGATTTCCACATACTTTTTTTCTTTTTTAGTTTTTAAGTAATCATTTAAAAATTAAAATATATTAAAATATTGATGACCTAATTTTCTTCTTTTCCCTTTTTCTCCTCCAGTCCTTCCTGTATATCCCCATCCCCACACATTTACAGGGGCATTCTTTTTGAGGACAGCCATTAAATCAAACCTGGTTCTATTTTTGGCAATTAGGTTTTTTTTGTCAATTTTTGGAATTTTAAATATTGGCTTTTGTGACAATTTGCAAGGAAATTCTTAGTATAAAAAATAATAACATTTTGGCAAGCGTGGTGGCACATACCTTTTAATCCTAGCACTTGGGAGGCAGGATGATGTCTACCTGGTCTACAAGTGTTTCAGGACAGCTAGGGCTACATAGTGAGACCATGTTTCTAAAAAACAAAATCAAACAAATGGGTGTTGTGTGTGTCGTGTAGTTTTAAGAATTGCTACCGCCTTTCCCGGGAGCTGCCTCCCTCCCCTCCCCTGCCCGCTTTCCTTTTGTTCTACCAAGCTTAGCTCCGGGATCAGCTACTACCCAAGACCCTTGAATCCACAGATACAAGACACACAGACAACTTTGTTACTTTACATCTTGTCTACTAGGCATAATTGCTGGGTCCAATAACTCCCATCTGAAAGGCTTGCCCTTACTAATTTATTATCTCTGTCTCTCCTCCAGCCCTAAACTTAGTGGCTTGTTTCACCTAGCCCCTGCCAAACATCCTTGGCCACCCACCCACCCATAGCGGAGGCCACAGGCCCAAGCTCTCCTGCTGCAACTCCATCCCTCTCCCCCAAGGCCTTACATGATTGCTGCATCCGTCTTCCTCCAAAGCATGGCAGAAAAGTCCCTCTTTCCTTCCTTGCGTCTGCCTTTTCCTTCTGGGACCTGGAAGTCCCATCTGTACCCCCTGCCCAGCAATTGGCTTCTGATCTTCTTTTTTTTTTTGGTTTTTCGAGACAGGGTTTCTTGTGTAGCCCTGGCTGTCCTGGAACTCACTCTGTAGACCAGGCTGGCCTCGAACTCAGAAATCCGCCTGCCTCTGCCTCCCAAGTGCTGGGATTAAAGGCGTGCGCCACCACCCGCCCGGCTCTGGTCTTCTTTATTGACAAATCAAGAACCAGTTGAGCCGGCGGTGGTGGCGCACGCCTTTAATCCCAGCACTTGGAGGCAGAGGCAGGCGGATTTCTGAGTTCGAGGCCAGCCTGGTCTACAGAGTGAGTTCCAGGACAGCCAAGCTACACAGAGAAACCCTGTCTCGAAAAAAAAAGAAAGAACCAGTTGAGGAACAGGGTTAGCATCATAACCTCCCTGTGTGTGTGTGTGGTGTGTGTGTGTGTGTGTGTGTGTGTGTGTGTGTGTTCCTTCCTGTGGAGGCAATAAGAGAGCATTGGATGTGGATGCTGGGGATGAAACACAGAACCCCTGGCAGAGCAGGAAGTGTTCAGAACTGCTGAGCCCTCTCTGCAGCCCCGTACCACATTTGCTTTATCCATTCTCTAGTTGATGGACTCATAGTTTTTATATTTATTTTTTAAAATGTATTATAATTTTGAGTGTTTTGCCTTCATGTATAACTATGAACCACACGAGTGCATAGGGCTTGCAGGACCAAGGAAAGGGTGTCCATTCCTTGAGTAAGGGTGTCCATTCTTGATGGTGTAGACTCCCATTCCGTGGGGGAGGATGGGAGTCCTGGGTCCTAAGGAAGAGCAGCTTAACTGTTCAGCCATTTCTCCAGTCTCTAGTTTCCTGAGTGTTGTGAGTGACAGGGGAGTAAACATGGGAGTGCAGAGACAGGATCTCACTATTTTTGAGACAGGTCCTGGATCTCGCTCTGTAGACTAGGCTGGCCTTGAAGAGAAGAGATCCATCTGCCTCTGCCTCCTGGGTGGGGATTAAAGTCATGAGCCATCACTGTCAGACTCTCCGTTCCTTTTTCAATAACCTAGTATTGTGTTTCCTGGCTCACGCTATGGTTCTGTTTGGAAGGTTCTCAGGGGCTGACTTTTCTATGACTGTACTGGCTTACTTTCCCAGCGATTGTACAAAGATTCTCTTACTCTATATCTGTGCCAGCATTTGTCTCTAAGCAACTTGCCTTCCAGTTGCCTTGGTTTTAAAAGCTCTGTATAATCTGTTAACTGTTACATTTGAAATTGCTTATTTTCCAACACCTTTTCCTGTTCTGGACATTATCAGTCTTTGATTCCTGTCAAATTTGTGAGTTTCATCTAGAAACATTTTGTGATTAAGCATGTTTGTCTGCCATATATTGTCTTATCACTTAAACAGCATGGGTTGGCTTTCTTTTGGATTGTTCTGCCTTCTCTTCCTGCCGTTCTCACAAAGCTTTCTGTGTGACAGTTACTCGGTACAGTTTCCAGATTCCTGTGATTTCTCTCCTTTGTCTTCAGGGTTCTTTTAAAGCCATTTCATTGACGTGTGATTGACAGAGCTCTCAGTTTTTATGTTCTTAGATTCTCCTGTCCATTCCTTTGTGGGTTCTGTTCTGTCTCTGGTCTAGACTGTCTTCTTGCTGTGCTCTGTGAGGTTGGAACCCAGTCTGTACTAGACAAGCACTGTACACCAGGCCAGTCCCTAGTCTGTGAAACTCACTTTCGTTTTTTTTTTTTTTTTTTTTTTTTTTTTTTTAGTTTTTTTGAGACAGGGTTTCTCTGTGTAGTCCTGGCTGTCCTGGAACTCACTCTGTAGACCAGGCTGGCCTCGAACTCAGAAATCCGCCTGCCTCTGCCCCCTAAGTGCTGGATTAAAGGCGTGCACCACCACTGCCCTGCGAAACTGACTTTCAATTATGAAGTAAGTCCTAACTTAACTTCCCCCATGTGACCTTGCACTGACACTGAACTAGTATCTCCTAAAAGCCACCTCGTTTTTGGTAAAGGTTGACTTCCTCTGTGCTTTCCTTTTACGAACACATTTTGACCAGGGCATTTATTTATATAAAAGGCCAACAAATCATTTTCTCATGGTGAGTTTACAAAGTGTTAGAGGATGGAGAAGATTGGTGTTGAGCCTGAATTTCATCTGCAGGCAGCATTTTCATTCATAAAAATCGGGTCACAGAGTCTGTGGCAAAGCTTGGATTGAAGCTGAGTATTTGGCTCTCAGGCTTCCTTGGGTTTGTTTTGTTTCTAACTGGGACTTAAGACATATACAAGTAGATGAATACAATTCTTGATTCATTACATTGTTATCTTTGGTGTTTGTATAACATTTCTTGTTACTTTCATTTGTTTCATAAGGAACACTTATGAACACATATTCCTAGCCAAGGTTTTATCTAAAAACATTTTTTAGCTTCATAGAAAATGTTGGGCCAGGCGGTGGTGGCACACACCTTTAATTCTAGCACTTGGGAGGCAGAGGCAGGCGGGTTTCTGAGTCCGAGGCCAGCCTGGTCTACAGAGTGAGTTCCAAGACAGCCAGGGCTACACAGAGAAACCCTGTCTCGAAAACCCAAAAAAAAAAAAAAAAAGAAAATGTTGGACTGAGGTGTAGTTCAGTGGTAGAGAGCACTTGCCTTACATGTGCAAGACAGAGAGAGGGTGGGTTGGGTGGAGAGAGAGATTTTAGATTCAATATTAGGCTAATGAGATTCATGTACATTGTTGTATTTAACTAGTGACAACAGTCTAATCCCCTGATCTTATGATCTTGAGATTGAACTCTCCTGAGAGTTCATCTAGTTCCTGTTGATGGGCTGTTGAATAGTGTTGGTAGACTGGGGCTGTTGAATAGTGTTGGTGGACTGGGGCTGTTGAATAGTGTTGGTAGACTGGGGCTGTATAGCTCAGTTGTAGAGTGTGCGCCTAGTGTGCTGGAGGCCTTGGGTGTGATCAATAGCATCGCCACAAAGCAAAACAGAAACACAATTGCTATCTTTATGAACCTTTTAAAAAACTTTTTATTGATTCTTTGTGAATTTCACATCATGCACACTAGTCCTACCCATCTCCCCGTTCCCTCATATCTGCCCGTTTACCCTTGCAACCTCCCCTCCAAAATAACAACAACAACAACAAGCATAGAAAACATCTCATCGTGGAAGCTGTAGTGTGTCCCAGTGTGTCCCACTCTGTCCACACATCTTCACTTGCAAATGTTCATTGCAGTGAGTCATTGGTCTGGTTTGAGATCTCGGGCTTCTGTGACGAAATCAATATCGGATCCTCATCAGGACTCCTCCCAGTTATCCTGTTGTTGCCCTGTGTCATGGAGATCCTGCAGCTTTGCAATAGCAGGACTGGCCTTTCCCACATCCCACTGTTAGCAGGTGACATAGATTTTGGGGTGGGCCAATTCAGAGCCCTTATCTCAGCCTGCCCTCAAGCCCCAGGGCCTTCTACTTGCACCCACACCTCCAGAGCCAGCTCCACGGTACTGTCCAGCCAGTGATGAACAGGGCCACTTCACCTGCTCTCATGACCCCAGGGTTGGCTCTCCTGACTGCCTCAGGTAGTGAGGGGCAAGGAGGCAGAGGCCGTCTCCCCACCCCCAGGCTACCTCTCAGCAGAGGGGAGCAGGGCCAATTCTCCCACACTCTGGGAGCTCACCTGCACCCCCTTCAACAGGGCTAGCTCTACTGTGCTGCACAGATGGGTTACAAGGCCTGCTCTTCCAAGTGCTCCAGCCTACAGAGGGCAGGGCCAGCTCATCTGTCCTCATGACCCCAGGACCAGTTCTCCCGACTGCTGCATGTGTCAAGGGTTGAGGCAGTACTTCTGCACCAGTGCCACCCCATGGCAAATGAGTGGCTCGGTCAGCTCTCCCACACACACTCACATTCTCAGAGTGTGCTTGCCCACATCCTACCACTCAGGCAGCTTCATTGTGCTGCCTGGTTGAGGCCAGGGCCTGCTCGCTGAGTGCTGCCATAGGTGAGAGGTGGAGCCAGCTTGCTAGAGTGCTAATTCAGTGAGGGGCAGGGGCAGTTCTGCACAGCCCTTGGACATCCAAATGGTCCTTCCCAATGACTGCCCTAGTCAGAGACATCCCCATGGATATCTATACCAGCTCCTGCTGCTGTGTAGCCATAGACTCAGTCATGGCCCTTAGCAGCAGCTGGGGGTTGGAACCTCACTGTGGTCCCAGAGCTGGCTGGCTGCTCACAACAGGCTACTCCTCTCCACCCTGAGTCTCTAGTTCCATCTCTCTTCAGAATGCTCAAGCTGCTCCACTTCTCTTTCTCTCCCACCTGCCCACCACATACTCAAACACTGTGATGGTTCCTGCTGCAGGCTAGCCATGCACTGGTGGGCCCCTGGGTGACATCCTCCATCCATGCTGGGTGGTATGGCGTTGGGTGCAGGGGAAACACCCCCTGCCCTCCCTCCTCTCCCGCAGCAGTAGGGAGAGTTGACCCTGAGGACAAGAGAGTCAGTGACCTAGCCCAAGCAGGTGTCTGTAGCCTGCCTGTGCTGTGCACTGACAGGGAGATCTGTGGGTGGCATGGCAGTCCTTAGGTCTGTGTCTGTCTTCCTCCTCCCATGCTGCATCGCCTGGATTTGATTTTATTTTTATGAGTCTTAGACATAAGACAGCTTTGGCCACCAAGCCAGGCCTCAAGCTAGGGTGAACACTTCTCTGCCTCTGACTGATAAACAACCAACATCACCAACAAGGTGTCTCTTTGTCCATTGTCAGGGAGAATATGAACCTCTTTGACTCACCTACACTTGAGCAAATTTTCTTCAACCCATACCCAAGTGTGGCACTCCTGGGGTGAAGAGTTTGTGAGCATATCTCTTTGTAAAATAATGCCAAGTCGTTTTCCAAATTTTGCCCGCTTACTATCTCAGCCACAGCTCTTGGTACTGTTAGACTGTATACTGTCTGTCTATCAACAGTAGAAGTGCATCACTGTTATCCTTGTTTATATAGATTGTTTGGTCATTGGCCTAATGTATCTCTTTCTACTTTGCCCCAGTTGTTGAGGTAGCAAAAACCCAAGCAGTGTCTCTGATATCTTGATTTTTGTAAGAGTTTTGATAGGGGGCAAAGGGCAACTTTTATGAAGCATGAGATAGTCTAAGCCCTGCTTGGTGTTTGTGTGTCATGCATAAGTGACTAAGCAATGTGGATATCCCAAGCCAAGTGCCTTCGTCTAGTCAGTATGAAGATATGCTTCCTCTCTATGTACTAGTGTCTTGATTGTATGATGGAGGTGCTTCTCAGGGTTTGGGAAGAGACAGGAAGCTGCAGCTGGAGGTGGAGGAGGGAAGAATGCTTCAATCCAGGAGATAAAGGCCACCTGAGCAACACAGGGAGACCTGTCTCAAAGACAACAACTGCAAGGAACCCTCAAGTGTTCTTGTGTAATGAATGATTTTTTTCATAATTATCTGTGAATATTTTGCCACACACACAGGCATACCAGCTAGAAAACCAGGCTCTAGCGAGTCTATATCATCAAGAGGCAAACAAACCCTTTCTTGAGGGCTTTAGTTCTTAGATAGATGGACTAACGTGACTCTTAGGCCTCCATTTCTCCATTCTTTATATGGGTAATGTTGTCTTTCCTACTTTTTGTTTGTTTGTTTGTTTATTTCCGAGACAGATTTCTCTGTATAGCCCTGGCTGTCCTGGAACTCATCTGTAGACCAGGCTGGCCTTGAACTCAGAAATCTGCCTCCCAAGTGCTGGGATTAAAGGCGTGTGCCACACTGGCCGAACTCTGATATTTTAACCCACGTTTGGTTGGAGAGAGTACTGGATATATGTGACCATCCCTGGTTCCAGTGCTCACTGCCAGCAGATGAACACATCTTTGCATCTTAGTTCCTGTGTGCGGTTATTTTGTCTGCCTCTCAAGACAATGTGAGATGTGGCTGCTTATGTGTCTAACTTTAGGGAAGGAAAACAGCTGACTACACAGGGAAGAATTTGATGTCCTAGTTAAGGTGACAGAAACAACGTGAATTTGCATAGGTATAAAGAAGACTAAAACACTTTGGGTGGCAACACATGAAACCTTAGAAAGAGTTGAAACAACTTAGCTTCAGAGAACAGTGGTGAGGTTATGTTATCAGTGACAACTAAAATCGGAGACTTTCTAAAGGTCGTTAGGGTTTGCATGCTAACCTTGTTCTTCCTGGTGGGCAAGCTTCACTTCATCTTGAGAACAAGGGCAGAAAGCAGACACTTGGAAATTTTGAGTTTTTTTTTTTTTTTTTTCCTCTTGGTTGTATGTAGCCCAGGTAGCTGAGGATAACCTTGAACTTCTGATCTTCCTGCTTCCACTTCCCAAGTAATGGGATTGTATGTATTACCACATTTAGCTTGACTATTTCATACTAATGCTTCTTAAACTGGCTGGAAAGGGACCCTGAATTGGTTCTGACGGCCTCGCACTCACTGACTGTTGTTACTTGGTGTAGCATTTGTATGGAGTTAGGAGAGGGCTTCTAGGGAGAAGATGCTGACAGGATGCATTATTATTATTATTATTATTTTTTTTTTTTTTTCCGAGACAGGGTTTCTGTGTAGCCCGGGTTGTCCTGGAACTCACTGTGTAGACCAGGATGTCCTCAAACTCAGAAATCCGCCTGCCTCTGCCTCCCAAGTGCTGGATTAAAGGCGTGCGCCACCACCGCCTGGCCTGAATAGCTTTCAATAAATAATCTTGAATGCATTTGCTGGCTTCTCTTACCGAGGCTGCTCTGTTACTCAGATCCCTTTCTGCCTGATAGAACAGGACCTGGAACAGTTACATAGTTACATACTATGCTCCAAGGAGCTGAGAATGACAGCAGGAACCGTCCATCTGTGAGTGTAAGGGCTGAGTTGAGAAGGACTAACAACCTTGATTCTACTAAGTAATTCATGCTAATAACTTTTCAGTCAGAATCCCTTTACCAAGTGTGCAGTTTCTATGTAACTATAGAAAAGTGCATATTCACTTTCTCTAGATAAATCCAAGACTGGCTTTGGGAAAGTTTACACCACCTCTATGGTAAATATTTAAAAGTTGATTGTGAACATGTGCTTAGATTTTTTTTTTTTTTTTTTTATCTTTTTGAGGCGTGTGCTACCATGCCTGGCCTTGAGAGCAGTTTTTATTACTACATTATCTGATCAATTGGCAATTAAAATTCAGAGCTCGAGTTTCAGGTTCTCCTGATGTAGTTAGAGAATCTGAGATGAACTTGTTATTCTCATGAAGGAGGATGAAGATCTGAGGGGCAGACAGGCCTCAGAGATAAGATGGTGGTTTGTAGTGACATCGCTTGGGCCAGTTACTCAGACTCTTTCCAGTGCAGGGCATTCTGTGGCTTGGGTTTGAACTTTCTAATGTAACTTTGACAGAAAAATTTAGAAGGAAGGAAGGAAAGAGAGAAAGAAAGAAAGAGAGAGAGAGAGAGAAAGAACCATGAAAGTATAGAGTCAGGGCAGGATTTGTACAGCTTGGACCTTGTTACTTTGACCATTCCAGGATATCCTTGACTTCTGATGAAATTTTTAATATAATAGGTTAATAATAATGACTGTAAACAGGGAAAATATTTCATCCATAGTTAGGCTGTCAAAATTGAAGGTCAACCAGTATAATCTGACCCAATGATTTTTAGAAAAACAGCTTTATAGAAATATATTTGGCATCCAGTAAACTGTTTATATGCACCAATGCTCCTGGATTTTATATGGGGGTTATGTCTCGATAAAATCACTGTACATTGAGATCATTGTAAGTAAGAAATATATTGAGCACATCTACACCCAACACAGTTCAGTTAGAATGGTAACTGATAGAGTATGCAAGATGTAAGGATGTAAATGTATCATAGCAGTGTGACTGACTCCTGTCCACCGAGCTTCAGCCTTACAGTGAAGACGTTTTCCTCACGGCTCTCCGTGTCATCTCCGCAGCATGCAGATGTCCATGGTGGGAGAGAAATGAGCATGCCAGGTTGGAGTGACCAGGCAATCTTGGTTATTAGCCTTAGACAACTGATGAGACTCGGATAACCCTCCACTCTCCCCAGTGCAAGCATTCTTGTCTGCACTGTTGGTTCGCTGGACTCTCACCGTGAGGAAGATGTCATGGTTGTCTATGGTCTCTGATGGAACAGAATGTAGTAGAAGTAACAGCTGCTTAGCTGATGGACTGTTCCACCAAGGAGGAGGAGTACAGTAGGCCCTGACTGTTTCAGGTCCACTGTGAGTGAAGAGAGGCTGGAGGACAGACAGAAACAAACAGACAGACAAACAGAGCCTGTTTTAGAGAGGTCTGTGGGAAGAGAAAGAGTTTGTGTTAGAGCTGGAGACTGCTTTTTGTGGTTCTCTGAAAGCTGCAATTCCTAGATTTCTAGCACCAAGAGTTAATGTTTCTGAAGTCAGCCATGTGGATAGGTGTAATGATCTAAGCCGGGCATGGCTGTCTGCAGCCAGGGCTTTCTGTCCCACACCAGTGGCCCTCCATTGCTGCCTTCAGGATGCCCTGGAGGCAGCTTTAGAGCAGTTTACTCTGCTCCACCCATGGTTTCTGATTTAGTGGGTTTGGAGCTGATGGTTTGTGTGTGCTCTTCTGGGGAACATGATTTGAGAGTCCCTGTTCCCTAAAGTCTAGCCACAGCTGTTATACAGCAGACTGTTTAGCCTTTGAGTAATCATAGGTAAAAGTCCTTTCTGTTCCGTGACATACCATACCCTAGTAAACTGAAGGGCACTGAAGGGTGTTAGTAAACTGAGGGGTATTTGGGACAGTGGTGGTGGCTCAGGGATATTTCTGGCCTTTTAGAGGAGCCGTAGCCAGAAATACCTGTGTACTGAAGTACAGCCTTCCCTGTGATTTCTGTTTCTGCAAGAAGCCACAGATTAGATAACTGATAAGGTTCAGTTAGTGAGAGTGAGGTTCTCCACCTCTCCTGCTCCCAGACTTCTTAATAGCTCCTGACTTGCTTCCAAACCTCTGACAGAATTTGTCTTTGTTGATACACAGTTTCTTAGGGGAGCATACAGCTGGTATTGAACAAAGGCCTTAAAAGGCCTTAGTGCCATTGAGCAATTTAAACCAGTCATTTGTTCCAACTTAGTCTTTGGCCTCTTCGTTTGTAGGATTGGTCCACATGTGTTTTAAAAAAAAAAGGATTGCCGGGCGGTGGTGGCGCACGCCTTTAGTCCCAGCACTTGGGAGGCAGAGGCAGGCGGATTTCTGAGTTCTAGCCCAGCCTGGTCTACAGAGTGAGTTCCAGGATAGCCAGGGCTACACAGAGAAACCCTGTCTCGAAAAAACCAAAAACCAAAAACCAAAAACCAAAAAAAAAAAAAAAAAAAAAAAAGGATTGGGGTGATGGTGGCGATTGCCTTTAATCCCAGCACTCTGGAAGCAGGGGCAGGCAGATCTCTCTGAGTTCGAGGCCAGCCTGGTCTACACAGTGAGTTCCAGGACAGCCAGGGCTACATAGAGACCCTGTCTTGAAAAACCAAAACCAAACCAAAACAAACAAACAAAAAAAGGCAAAACCAAAAACTGAAAAAAGAACTTTTGAGAAGGTATTTGTAGCTTTTGTCAGGGTTGAATATCTGCAGGTATAAAAATACCAGGAAACAGGAAAAACAAGTTGGACCTCTCAGTGTGGAGAACTTGTGCAAAGATCCTGAAGGTGGGTTGGGCAGGCTGTAAAATGGAGATGCACTTTGAGATTAGCAGTTCTCTCTGTGCAGGGCTGTTTCTCTGCTTTACTTAGGGAGCAGGCAGAGGCCCTTCTGGCTCGGAATTCTCAGCATAACTAGTGACTGAATTTTGTGTCAATTGCTGCTCTTATGAAGTTAGACAGTAGAGATTTTACGTTGTATCTCAGAGTGTGGTGACTTTAAGGCACGCAGAATGATTTTCTTGGTTTCAGGGATTCGTGATGTCCCTGGACACAGTGCACAGCTCAGGAGGCTGGGGTGGAATTGGAATGGAACGACAAGTTGAGAGAGGGACAAGGCTCAGCTTCCACTCCAACCATCTCTTCTTCTATTCAGAAAATACTGATAATCCTATCTACCTGGGTGGGGCTAAGATAAACATTAGACTGCCTGGCATGTGATGGTAGACATTTTTCTTCCTTCTTAGCGGTGGTGACTTCTGTCACATTGCCAGACTGGCTGGTTGTGGGTCCAGAATGTAATGAAGGCAGAGCAGAGAGGAAATGGAGACTGCTCTCATCAAAGCTTTTTTTGTTTGTTTTTGTTGTTTTTTTGAGGCAGGGTTTCTCTGTGTAGACCAGGCTGGCCTCGAACTCACAGATCCTCCTGCCTCTGTGCGGCTCTCCACCTTTTTTTTTTTAAATTGGAAATGTGTACCTTAGTATCCATGTATCCATCCTGTGTATCTCCCAAAATTAACTATTCTATTCTTTAAACTTGTTTGAGTGAGATATGTTTTTGAGATAAACTTTTGAATTTAATCTCAAGAGTGAGTCTGAGGCATTTCTTGATTGGCTGGACTCCATTGGGTGGATTTCCATTTCCTTTTTCTATCAATTCTTTTCCATGCTTGGAGATGCCAGAGTAGAGACTCAGTCAGCCAAGGGCTTACTGGAGGTTGTGCTGAGTGTTGGTTTTTCGAGACAGGGTTTCTCTGTATAGCCCTGGCTGTCCTGGAACTCACTCTGTAGACCAGGCTGGCCTCGAACTCAGAAATCCTCCTGCCTCTGCCTCCCAAGTGCTGGGATTAAAGGCGTGCGCCACCACTGCCCGGCAAGACAGATCTTTCTTAATTTGTGTTTTTGCTTTACATTCTTTTGCCTCTAGTTTCCCAGGAAATTTTTTTACAGCAAGCTCTGGGCGGCTGTTGCTGCTGCTGCTGCTGTTGCTTCTTCCTCCTCCTCCTCTTCCTCCTCTTCTTCTTCAATAATTATTTATTTTATGTATACGAGTACACTATAGCTGTCTTCAGACACACCAGAAAAGGACATCAGATCCCATTACAGATGGTTGTGAGTCACCATGTGGTTGCTGAGAATTTAACTTAAGACCTCTGAAAGAGCAGTCAGTGCTCTTAACTACTGAGCCATCTCTCCAGCCCTCTGGGCTTCTTTTTATTACATTTATTAATTCGTGCATATGTGTGTTGGGGGTGTACTTGTGCCATAGCATGTGAGTGACTCAGAGGACACCTGTGGGACTTAACTCTCTCCTTCTACCATGTAGGTCCCAGAGTCTGAACTCAGGTTGTCAGGTTCCTTTGCAAGTTGAGCCATCTTGAAGGTCAAGCTCTGGGCTTCTAACTTATGCAGATACTGGCCTGGTTTTGGCTAGCAAGGCCTTCCACATCACCAGTTTTTATTAGGTCTTGGGAAGGTTATCCAGTGCCCTGAGCCACAGCTTCCTAATTTCTGAGAGAGGTGTCAAGGCTGTAAGATTGTACCTAGGAAATGATCTGTCAGGTGAGCATTGTTCGCAGCCCAGTCCGGGGTGGTAGCTTGTGAACAGTCTGTTGTCTCCAGAAGTTGGTGGTTAGTGAGTGAGCCATAGCTGTGAGTGAGTGGGAGGTCTGGCTGGAGGTTTGTAGGGGTAGACTGAGGAGATAAGAGAGGCTTGTACCTCATTCTGCAGGGATGGGTGAGAGGCCCCTAGAAGGTGGCTGCACTTGAACTAGGATTAGCAGACAAAGAAAGGGGGAAGGGCATCTCAGGCAGTAAAGAGCCTGAAGCACTCCGGCTCCAGTAAAGTTCTTGCTGGAGGGGAAAGGAAGGGGAGTGGATCCAGGAGCAAAGTAAAACAGGCTTTTAAGAAAAGGAAGCCTTTTATCGTTCTGATGAGAGCTCTAGAATAAGAACAGGCCTTTGACTTGGCAAGGGATTTGGCTGAGAGGGTGTTGTGTTCTGTTGTAAGGAATTCAGTGTGAGCCAAGAATGGTTCCCACCCGGGCCCCCTGTGGTGGAATCTAAGTACACTCCCTGGAAACCCACCTGCTGGGCTGGTTTGGCAGTGGCCCTGAATTCCACTTTTAGAGGGAAATGATCCTACCCTGAATATGAAACAATCAAAACCACTGCATGCTCCCAGAGCAGAGAACATAAGATGGAAGGCTCACATATAAGGGCACACCATGCGTGGATGCAGATAGTAATTGTTAAAAGTATAAGACAGCAGAATCATCCAGTTACAAGCTTGCAAGTTCTGCAGGGGGAAAAAGCTCAACTGGAACTAAAGGATTTACTTGTATCCAGTGTAGAAGGAGGTTTTTGTTTTGTTTTTTACTGTGTTCAGAAGATGTTGTAGTAGATAGGATACTTCATTTCCTTTAATCATCCAAACATTCTTATGAAGTAATTGCCCTCAATTTATGCAGACAGGAACACTGAGATCTGCAGAAGTCTAAGGAGCCCGATGCCATTATTCTTTTTAAAGATTAATGTGTGTGTGTGTGTATGTGTAAGTGTGCACACATGGATGCAAATACCCACAGATGACAGAAGACTGTGTTTGATCCTTTGGAGTTGGAGTTAAAGATGGTAGTGAGCTGCTTGACATGAGTGTTGGGCATTGCACTTGGTTCCCCTCGTCCATATCAGAAAGTGAGCTGAATCTTCTGATAAGGAAGGGGTGAATGTAAGAGAATTACTGTAGCTAATTATTTCACATTATTTTATATTCTGAGCTAAATAACTATTATATATTTTATATATGATAACTTTCCCCCCTCTTCTTTACTGAATGAAAAAACAAGTAAGAAAGGAAAGGATATGACTGCTCCTAGGTGTGGTGGAGGAGAAAGATATATTGGAGAGTATAGCCAGCGGCAGACACATCTGGAAGAATCTGGAGTGACTATGATCCTAAACGTACAGAGAGGGAGGAGAAGAGGAAAGGAGAGAGGGGAGCCAAGTAGATCACCCAGGAGGCCAAAGGTACAAAAGGAAGGGCAGGTAACTATGATGTCTGAATTGCATAGGGAAGAGCCTCTGGGGCTGGATAGTTTAGGGTAGAGGGTGGGGTATGCAGATCATACCCTGTAACAGGTAGGGACTGAAGGATGCTGGGAGAACCTGGAGGCCAGGTTCACTACTTCTCTCAGGTTTGAAACGTAACCTTTACCCCTTTCAATTATGAGTAAGGAATGATAGTGTCTCCTGGATTGATTTTTTTTTTTTTCTTCTTCTTCTTTTTTTTTAAGGTTAAAAATGTGTCTGCTGGCACACAGGACATGCCTCCACCCCCATCTGACTATGCAGAAAGAGTTGACAGTCCGATGGCCTACTCCTCCAATGGCAAAGTGAATGGCAAGCGATCATACCCAGAGTCTTTCTATAAGTCACCACCTCTGTAAGTAGCACCTTAATTTGATAACATTTGTCTAAACATGATTATTGGCCTATTGTTTTGTACTATCTTCCCTTACCCTTGTTAGTCAGAAGGCTGAAAAGTGACAGTGCCATTGTTCTTTAAGATTTAATCTCTTTGGCTCATCAGTTAAGAGCACTGACTGCTCTCCAGAAGTCCTGAGTTCATTTCCCAGCAACCATGGTAGCTCACAACCATCTGTAATGGGATCTGATGCCCTCTTCTGGTGTGTCTGAAGAGAGCAGTAGTGTACTCATATATATAAAATAAATAAATAAATAAATAAATAAATCTTAAAAGATTTAATCTCTTTAAAAATCTAATATCTCTCTCTCTTTCTCTCTCTCTCTCTCTCTCTCTCTCTCTCTCTCTCTCTCTCTCTCTCAGCTTCTGTGTGGTTAGAATGCTAGAGGTCTGACAATAGTGAAGACAAGGAAACAGTAAACCGGGAGATAAAACTTAGCTTCTGGGTTCTGTAAGTGAGAAGCAATAGAAAGGGGAGGAAAGCTTCAGTTACTTTAATAGTTTGTTTGAACAGAAAGGCTGATAACTTAGAATGCCTCTGACTTTTTTTTTGTTCGTTTCTGTTCTTTACTGTTTACAGAGCAAAACTAAAACTGTTTCTGTTGCTCAGAAAGAGCAAGTGCCTGCCTCAGCCCTTTTTATTGCTGTGTTGGGTTTTGTTTTCATACTCACTGGCAGGAACATTATCTGCAATTTAATGTCAGATGCAACATAAAACAATTACATTAGAAACATAACAAGTGTTCTGGTAAACCTCTTGTTGATTCTACATGGCTTTAAGTTCAACAAAGAAGGAGTTAAAAGAACACTTAATAAACTCCTTCCTATGAGGGGTGGGTGTTTAGAAAGGGTCTCTCTGTGTAGCCTACCCAAGATGACACAATGATTCTCCTGCTTTAACCTCTTCAGTGCTGGGATGACAGGCATTTGTTACTATACTCTAAACCATGAAGCGTTTTAGTTTAAATTTATAATTTTCAAACTTTCATCTTGAATGGATAATCTATATAGGTAACATAAAAATACTGTTGCAAAGAGCCTATCTTCACACACACACACACACACACCACACACACACACACAACACACACAGACCAGCATTCCTGGGGACTGGAAGAACCTGTAGAAAAGAATTGTCCTCATCATGTTCCTGACAAGTCTTTTGTTGAGTAAGTCTCTGGCACAGGACAGATAAACACCTCTGATAGCTTAGTCTGAACTTCCTAAGAGGAAGTGTGAGATCCATTTTACTCAGAAGTTTAAACATGGGCCCCCTTCCCCAGTCAGAACTTTAAAGCTACTCGTGTGTTAGAAGGGTCTGAATTGGTGCCAAACGAAAAGCAGGAATGGTGCACATGTTCAGGGTGGGAGATGAACTCCTCGGATGAGCGCCTTGACTGGGGGTGTCTGTTAGCGCTGTTCTTGCTGCCCTTTGGTTGCAGGGTGGTGGCAGACTCAACGTGTACTCGGTCTCTGAGCAGTGGCCTGTGTTTTCACTAGGGTACCTGAAGTGGCCAGGAGCTTCCTCTGACCTTGTCTGTGGATGACTTCAGGCAGCCTCGGTACAGCAGCAATGGTAACCTAGAGACACCTTCGAAAAGGGCTCCCACAAAGGGGAAAGCAGGAAAGACGAAGAGGGCAGACCCAGACCACTATGAAACAGACTACACCACAGGTGGCGAGTCCTGCGACGAGCTGGAGGAGGACTGGGTCCGGTAAGGTCTTTCTCTTAAGCATCCTGGTTATCACCCTGGTGACAGGCCTGGTATGGGGTTGTTGCCTTGGAAACTGGGGTCATGTTGTCATCTCATTTTCCCCCCCTCTACACCTGGAGACAGTTTTGAGGGTTGTGCCCTTTGATGCCCTTTTATTTTTTATTATTTTTTTTGTTTTGTTTTGTTGGTTTTTCGAGACAGGGTTTCTCTGTGTAGCCCTGGCTGTCCTGGAACTCACTCTGTAGACCAGGCTGGCCTTGAACTCAGAAATTCACCTGCCTCTGCCTCCCAAGTGCTGGGACTAAAGGCATATACCACTACTATCCAGCTCATCAGAATTTTTTGCAGCATGAATGGTGGTTGTTAGGAGATGTGGGTGGGGCATGGATAAGTAGCTTGACGTACCTTACTTATGAATGTTGTTTTTGAGACAGGGTTTCTCTGTGTAGCCCTGGCTGTTTTGGAACTAGCTCTGTAAACCAGGCTGGCCTGATTGAAGGCGTGCACCATCACCACTGGCATCCCACATATGAGTCTTACACCTTGTTTTCCTTACCCACAAGAGTCTTTTTGGCCTGGTTAACTCATCTATCTGTGAGATATTTGTCTAACTTGTATAATGGAACATTTAACTGAATACTGAGAAATCTCAAGTTTTTGTTTTCCTTTTAATCAAAAAAAATAATTTTTCTCTCTGTAAAACGAAGACATTTTATTGACGAATAGAGCTAAAATTTAAGTCCTGTGTCCTGTGGAGCTTCATCGTCCTGTAAAATAATTTCAAGAATTTCCCAGTGGACATTTTGATGTGTCAGCTTCATATGCAGGGAATAGCTGGCAAGTTAAGACATATATAAGCCGCTGGGCAGTAGTGGCGCATGCCTTTAATCCCAGCACTTGGGAGGCAGAGGCAGGCGGATTTCTGAGTTCGAGACCAGCCTGGTCTACAGAGTGAGTTCCAGGACAGCCAGGGCTACACAGAGAAACCCTGTCTCAAAAAACAAAACAAAACAAACAAACAAACAAAAAAAGACATACATAAGCCAGCACAGATTGTTTATTTCATTTTCTTTATTGGGGTGGGACACTGCGTATGTGTATGTGTGTGCGTGCGTATGCTTTCGTGCATCTGTGTGTAAGTGTGGGGAGGGAGGTGTCCTAGGCCAATTTGATGGAGTCACTCTTCTCCTTGTATCATGTGGAGTCTGTCGTTCAAACTCATATCTTCAGGCTTGGAGTCGAGTACTTTGCCCGCTCATCTTGATGGCTGAAGAATTCCAGCATTAGTTCCTCATACTTTCATGAGTTGCCAATTTATTTATGCAATGAACTTGTTTTTATAGGTGTGTGTGTGTGTATGTTGTGTGTGTGTGTGTGTGTTTTAATGCTGGAAATTGAACCTAGGGTGTTACACACACGAGACATGCACTTTAGTGCTGAGCTACGCCTCCAGCCTCTGTGTGTGCATTTTTAATGCATACTTTCATAATGAAAGAACAAGATAAGCTCTTTCCACTTGGGAATAATAAGACCAAAAATAAATAAATAAGCTCGTCTGAAGATGGTAGGTGGTAACAGGAAACAGCCACTCCCAGCTAGCTGTTCTGAGGTAATCAAACAGGCTTTGTGTTCAGCATTGTTTTAAGACTTTAAACATTTAAGTGTTTTATCACGCGGTAGTATCAGTAGTAAGAAGCAATGTATTCTCATTAATTAAAACCTTTAAATTTCATGACATTTGCCTTTATTCGTAAATAGATGAAGAGTATTTATGTAATATGAATGGTAATATAGAAAGCATAATTGTGTGTGTGTTACTGTAGTTTAAACCCAGAACCTTGATTATACACTGTAGGACAATGGTCTGCCACTGAGCTATGTTTTCAGGTCTAAAATCATTCCAGAGAGCTTTTCCAGAGGCTTTAGTAAGGAAGCACAGGACATCCTTTTTGACAAGCATTTAGCTTTGGCAGGGATGTGTTTGGAGGTGAGGGAGGAAGGGAATATCTACTAAGCTACTTCAGACTGAGCCCCTACAGTTAATAGGCGACGTGTTATAGGCAGAGTATCCTTACATTTTCTGTAATAGTTCTTAGTAGAAATTAATGGCATCCCACCTGCCTCCTAGGATACAACAGAAAACAAGAGGACATAAATTTATATTCCTTAACAGTGTGCTGTCTTTGAGGGAAACCACTAGCTTTTAATATGTGCACAGGGTGTTTACGTAATCATTTTCTCTTCTGATTCTCAGGGAATATCCACCTATCACTTCAGATCAACAACGACAACTCTACAAGAGAAGTTTCGATGCAGGACTACAGGAGTATAAGAGCTTACAGGCAGAGCTGGACGAGGTTAATAAAGAGCTTTCTCGTCTAGACAGAGAACTGGATGACTACAGAGAGGAGAGCGAAGAGTACATGGTAAGCTCAAACCTCATCTGTTTTCTTTGTCTTTTCAGTTTTGTGTTTGGTTTTCCAAGACAGGTCTCACATGCCTCCTGATGACCTTGCACTCACTATGTATCCGAGGATGACATTGAATTCCTGATACTTTTGTCACCGTCTCCCAAGTACTGGCATTTCAGACATGGGCCAGCTTGTCTGGCTTCCAAACTCCCAAATGTTGGTATTACAGGCAGGTACCACCCTTCAAACCACACACACACACACACACACACACACACACACACTAAAATTTAGAAGTTACAAAGCAATAGTCTAAATACATAAATGTATCAATTCCTATTTAAAAGAAAATGACCATATTACTTTTTCTATATATAAATAAATTCATTTTTATTGTAAAAACTTCTACTCAGAATTGGACACATAAAAGTATATCCCATGGGTGGGACTCAGCACTTGTGAGGCATGAAGTGAGTTGGAAGTCATTCTAGTTTACGTACTGAGTCCTGAGATAACGAGGGTTACATAAAGGGGTGTGTGCGGGGTATTTCCTTCCTTAAATTTCTACCACATACCCCAGAAAAACTTTGTTACCATGAATGCCAGGAGTCTAGGTAGGTAGACACAGTCTTCAATAAGGACTTGTTTTGAATAGTAAGAGCACTGGCTTGTCTTCCAGAAGACTGGAGTTCAGTTCCTAAGAGGCACTACCCAATCAATCATCCGTAACCCAGTTCCAGGGTCTCTGATGCCCTCTTCTGCTCTTCCTAAAGACCAGGCATAAGTGATGTGAAGACTTACCTGCAGGCTAAGCACCCATATACGTGGAATTAAAATTCAAATTAAGCTGGGCACGGTAGTCCATGTCTTTAATCCTGTCACTTGGAAGGCAGAGGCAGGGGGATCTCTGAGTTCGAGCTTATCCTGGTCTACAAAGAGAATTCCAGGACAGCCAAGGCTATTACAGAGGGAAACCCAGTTTTGTAAAAAACAAAGAACAAACAAATAAACAAAAAGAAAGAAAGAAAGGAAGGAAAGAAGGAAGGAAGAAAGGAGGAGAGAAAGCATCATTAAACTGGCACTTAAACTAGTCACCAAAAATTGAATTGACTGGGCAAGTCCCTTTAATGGAAGGCAGCTGGGGTTCCTGAAGGAGGACAAGGGCAGAGCAGAGTGTCCTCTTGAGTTAGGTTTTCAAGTATAAGAAGAAATAACAGCACGAAGGTAACATCATCAAATTAGGGGCTTGCAAATGTCCAGCAGAAACTGACTGGGGAAGCTGCTGTTCCCAGCTGAGCTTTCTCACCACTCAGGAGCTTGCCATGGCTGAACTGGTTCTCACTGCCGACACTTTTCTGTCTTGGGGTAAACAATGGTAGCCTCTGTTGGATTCAACTCTAGCAGTTATCAAGGACACAGCTTTGTTACTTGGGCTCTTCTCTTCTCTCCCTGCCGTAGAGTACGAGGTGGGTGAGTCCATTCTCAGGGAAGGGGTTTTGGAGGACCCTTGACACAAACGTGCTTGGGCCTGAAGGGGAGGGGCATCCCTGCTTCCAGAGCCAGCGTCGTCCCAGTGGGCCCAAGCAGCATGTGACAGTTTACCAATATAATGCATATTACAGTGGTTCAAATTGTTCTAGCTTGACCACAGGAATGCCTTTGGTTGCTTTCTGTGTACCGTTACCTTCATCCTGTGGGTTCACTTTTCTCTTTGAAAGCCATGAGACAAGGTCTCATACGTTGCTATGTAGCTCAGGTGGACTTGACGTCCTCTTGCATAGTTGGTAGTATTACAGGCATGTGCTGTCTCACCTGGCTTTTCTTCCTCTTTTTTCTTCTTCTTTTGCAGAGATAGACAACACGCTAGGCAAGATCCCCCCACTGCTTCTTAAACACAGTGCTCTGGCATGGTTTTACTTCCTTCTCCTTTACACAGAAGTGGTCTGTGGTTATTGTTTGGTATCAATAATAAAAGTCTACTTTTACTGACTCAAGACCTGGCTCTGTAGCATAGGCTGACCTTGAACCCTTTGTCCTCCAGCCTCTGCCTACTAGTGCTGGGATTTTAAGTTTGTAGCTGCAGATTTTTTAATTTTATCACTGTGTCATAATTTACTGAATATCTTTGGAAATATTGTAATACGAAAAAGATACTGGCAAACCTTTCAGTTTTGCATTCGTGTATTCTTACGCAGTTAGAACAAACGCCAGAATATGAAACTGTTGATCTGGAGGGCGTGCGTTTAAAACATTTCAATGGCTCATCAGGATTATACCAACTACATTTTCCCAGTAACGGGCTAGGCGGCTGTTTGACTGCCTTGGGCATTAGTGACTAAACCTTCCCTATCACTTCCTGTGCTCACTGGTGCTTCATACTCACTGCATACTTAACAGTTCTCAGTCGAGGCAGGCTGCTTCCTGGTTGCAGTATATGATGCTACTGTACCTTGATTTATCTATTGTTTTTTAGCTTCTACCTGATATTTTGGTAAACCTTTTTCAATTCATTCAACATTTATTAATCTTTTTTTTTTTTGTATTTAGAAATGCTAAGGTTAGAAAGATAAAATTTTATGTCCTTATTTGTAGACTCAAATTCTAATCAGGAACCTGACGTCTGAATGGCTTAGACAGTATGATTGACACTGTGTTCACATTATCTGTAGAAAGGACTGTCTGAGAGGGAATTAAAGCAGTCAGAGGCCTTGACAGTTTCGGGGAGGTGTCACTGAGCCTTGACTGTTAGAATCGTATAGAGTGGGTGTGTGACTTACACTTGCCCTTTTAGGCACTTGGAAGGCCCCAGTCTCAATAAGCAAGCCTTCTCCCCAGCTCCAAAGAACACTGTTCTTGAGGGAGAGAATGCTTCAGTAACCATTCTCTTTCTTTTTGTTTCTTATCCTTAGGCTGCTGCTGATGAATATAATAGACTAAAACAAGTTAAGGGAGTAAGTATACAATTTTGAGACTCTTTTATTTAATGTTTATTATGACTATATCTTTCATATGTATGTACACTGATTATAGACAAAGTCCCTGTCATTTGCCTATGAGCATTATAACTGATAATGCTCATATTTGATTATAACCGATATTTGTTTATACTGATTTTCTTTTTTTCTTTTTTTGAGACAGGGTTTCTCTGTAGCCCTGGCTGTCCTGGAACTCACTCTGTAGACCAGGCTGGCCTTGAACTCAGAAATCTGCCTTCCTCTGCCTCCCAAGTGCTGGGATTAAAGGCGTGCGCCACCACCGCCCGGCTAGGCTTTTACAAATAATACAGCATCAATGTGTACACATCTGAGGTCTACAGTTAGTAAGTTGTAGGATCCTTGGGCTTATGTGTGCGCGGCTTCAGTAGATTCTGTCATGCAGCCTTTCCAAGAGCTTACACTAGTTCACTTCTGCACCAGCATCTTGCTTTGTCCTTGCTATCACTTGATATTACCAGGCACTGTTGACTTGCAACACTTTTTTGTTTGCAAAACACTTAATGCTAAAAACTTTTTATTGTAATTAAAGAGCATAATGAGGTGTGTGTGTGTGTGTGTGTGTGTGTGTGTGTGTGTGTATTTCCCTACCTATTTTTTGAGATAGGGTCTTCTGTTAAACCTGGAGCTTACTTTACTATTTTTGTTAGATTGACTGGCCCAGGATCCTCCTGTCTCCTCCGCCCAGTGCTCCTCCCTCTGTATGTCCCCCCCAGTGTTCCTCCCCCCAGTGCAGGGCTTAAAGGTACCAGGCTCCACACCTGACTTTTATGTGTGTGCTAGATAGCAACCTTAGTCCTCCTGCTTTCAGTAATAGGCACTTTGCATCAGAGCACCTCCCCAACCCCTTAAATGAATTTAAAGGCGTATATAGGGCAGAGGACTTGGGTTTGTTGTCTTGGATCTACATGGAATGGCTCGAGGGGAGCCAGTACCCTCTGCTTACTTACTGTGTGTATGTGTGCAGTTTACATATATGTATGCACGTGTGGAGGTGCACGTGTGCCATGCCACATGGGTGGAGTTCAAAGAACACTTGCAGGAGTCAATTCTGTTTCCACCATGTAGATTCTGGGGATGGAACCCAGATCAAAAAGCTCTGCAGCAAGTGCATGTTATCTGAGACATCTTACTCGCCCCTGAATTTTTTTTAAAGATAATTTATAAACACAACGGTCAGTGAATCCTCATGGTAACTTAGCATATTTTTAGAAATGAACATATACTTTGTAAAAATTAGTTTAAAAGATATTATTGAAGAAAAAGAACTATCTGCCTGTGTGGTCAGTGATAGTGCTCAGTACCTTAAAACTATCTGCCTGTGGGGTCAGTGATAGTGCTCAGTACCTTAAACCATCTGCCTGTGTGGTCAGTGATAGTGCTCAGTACCTTAAACCATCTGCCTGTGTGGTCAGTGATAGTGCTCAGTACCTTAAACCATCTGCCTGTGTGGTCAGTGATAGTGCTCAGTACCTTAAACCATCTGCCTGTGTGGTCAGTGATAGTGCTCAGTACCTTAAACATACTCATTTAATACTCTTATGACCAGTCTTTCTTTCTTTCTTTCTTTCTTTTTTTTTTTTTTTTTTTTTTTTTGTTTATCTTTGCTTTCTCAGGAGACCTATCTTTTTAATTTATTTTTTTTTCATATAATTTTGATGTTTAACCCTTTCTCTAACTTCTCCTAGATCCTCCCTACCCCTGTATCCACCTACCCAACTTGGTGTGCTCTCTCTGTCTCTAAAACAAACATTAGAAAAAAGAAAGAGACTGGAGAGATGGCTCAGAGGTTAAGAGCACTGACTGCTCTACCAGAGGTCCTGAGTTCAATTCCCAGCAACCACATGGTGGCTTACAACCATCTGTAATGGAATCCAATGCCCTCTTCTGGTGTGTCTGAAGACAGCGACAGTGTACTCATATACATAAAATAAATAATTCTTTTAAAAAATGGAAAATCAGAACCAAACAAAAAAACCAGTAAGACAAAAAAAATAAAAAGAAAGAAAAAGAAAAGAAAAAGAAAACAAACAAAAAGCCCCCGAACAAGACAAAAAACCATGGCGTTTTGCATTGGAGTCTGTCCTGAGAGTAGTTGATATATCCAGTGACACTTCTGGAGTCTTATTCTTTCGTTTGTTGCATTTGTGTGATTCACTTTCTCTGTCTTAGTCTGCAGATTATAAGAGTAAAAGGAATTACTGCAAGCAGTTGAAGAGCAAATTATCACACATCAAGAGGATGGTGGGAGACTACGACAGACGGAAAACTTAGACAGATGCCGGTTGCTGGAGGAGCAAGAGGTGCATCTGCCTGCCCGACGTCTCTGCACTTCTCTCCGAGGCACACTGACTTTGGACTCTAATCTGGGAAGTTACAACTTTGTGACCGTTGCAAAGTTTCTACAGCTTTAATACCATCAGTTTCATATCTCCAGTATTGAAGCGGTTTATAAATGGCTTTTGATAACTGACTGGGCAATTAAGAATTTAACAGTTTCAACATTGATTCTTGTATTAAGAATGAAATGTTGTTTGAGGTTTTAAACGTGAAGACAGGTCCTGGTGTGAACTGTGATGTGAATATTCACACGCCACACAGTGAGGTAATGTCTTAATCCCAAGTGTGTTCCTCCAGGTAGACCATTAATCTGTCTTTGCAGCAGCCCTCAGGTGACTGTTATTTATAATCAGGTGATTTTGGAGACAGGGTTTCTCTGTGTAGCCCTGGCAGACCTAGAACTTACTCTGTAGACCAGGTTGTCCTTGAACTCACAAAGTTCCTCTAAGTGCTGGGTGCAGGGATTAAAGGAGTGTACTACTATCATCACTTTTCCTGTAAGGAAACTGGGTCCCTGCGGTGACATCTCTAAACTGAAAAACTGCTTGCTTCACAGAGGCAGTTTTGGCTAAGTCTGTTTTATGACTGCACATTACAGCATTCCTGTCTTTTGTATTTCAGGGGACATACAATAAATTCCCCACTGCTGTTTTTTCTTATATTGACTTTAACAAATGAATAGGATTATTTTTGGCTTTACATTTTTCCTAACACTTAAGATCATGTAAAATTAACAAATATGTGAAATTTAAGAATTGTAAATAATATATATTTACATTTGAAAGATGATTTTAAATCTGGGGTTAAAATGCTTTTTAATCTTTTATAGTTTACATGCTTTTTTTTTTTTTTTTTTTGATAACCCACTAGACCTTTCTGTTGTATCAGAGTATCCAATTACATTTATAATTATGACTTGAATTGTATTTCACAGGAATGCTCAAGTTTTGTACATATTTTATAAGGTATTAAACCTGATGTTCTCTTTCTATAATGTGCTTATTTGATGTCATGAGTACTTCTGTATTCAGGTGTGCAAAGCTATACTAGAGTTTCAGTGTGTGAACTATCTTGGGTGCTGTGCTAGCAGGCGATTTCCCAGTCCTTGGGTGGTGGACAAACTGTCTAGAAATAGGATAATGTTCATAGAACAGCACAAGACTTAAACGGTGTCTGTAATCCCATGATGTTCTTTAAAAATTAAAATTCTTGTTAGTAGCAGCATAAAATTAGTTGATAGTACTTTATAAACTAAATTGCCATCCAGCCCAGTTTGGTCTGTTTTAGCTCAAAATGTGTTATATACCATTCAGACATTGAAGAACATGTTTTTGTCTGTACAATTTTGAATTATTTTCCAATGATAAAAATTTAAATAATGTTTTTGTGTAACACTGGTTCAGTTTTTTTTCAAATTAAAGAAAAATTGTATTTTCTATATGCTGAACATAGTGCCAAACGTATTTTCATACCTTTTGAATTGACACCAAGTAGAAAGGACTGTCTTGGAGCGCCTTTACTGACCTTTATGTTAGTTAACTTTTCACTCTTGGACATCACTGTTCTTTTGTGTTGTTTTGTTTTGATTTAGACAGGGTTTTACAAGGTAGCTAAAGCTGGCCTTGAACTAACGACGATTACTTCAGGCTGGCTTCAAATTTGCAATCCTGCCTCCACTCCCCAGGTGGCAGGTAGATTAGAGGTTCTCCTGCAGACCTGGGTCCTACTTAGTTTATGAAGCCAACTTGCTAGTGTCCTCACAAAACAGGTCTGTTTTGTTAGATGAAGAGAATGAAGTGGCAGGAATTATAAAACTGTGCCATAAAATTATATATTGGAAGAATAAAAGAAATTATTCTTTTCCAACGTGGTGCTACCACTGCAGGCCTGAAGCCAGTATAGGTATGTCCATTGGTGCAGAAATTAACTAGCTGATCTAATCTAGAGAGTCGTTCAGGCAGTTTCTTCATGTAAAATAAGGGCTAGATTAAACTTTTAGAGGCGTTTTGCATTCTGACTCATGGTTTTTGGTTTTCATACCTGCTCTCTGCTAGTAAAACTATTCTGGGAAATAGTTACGTGAAAACATAACCCTTCTTATGAAGTTCCCTGCATTAAATGATGCTGTGTGTGTGTTTATTATAAGTAGGTAAGATTCAATGAAAACAGAATAAACATACATGAACTAACCCCTTCCACAGGAAAGGCAATGTTGTTTTGTTGAATGTGCTTTATATTTTTGAAATAAAGTCTAGTATTTACAGTAAATACTAGTCCACTATTTGCAATTAACATTGTATATACAGACATACAGGATACCTCGTTTAATTCTCATAACAGCCTCTTGGCATGTGGCTGTTCCTCGTTCTCATTTTATGGATAAGGAAAGTAATTCTTTGGTATGTTAGCTGGCTCAGCCACATACTAGTGAGTTTGGATGGAGGTGGGATCTTGATCCTTTGGACTGGGAAATCTATTCATTCTACCATCCTAGACTGACTGCTAAGTGATGCATTGTATAATGTAGGGTACTGACTGCTAAGTGATACACTGTGTAATGTGGGGTACTGACTGCTAAGTGAAGCATTGTGTAATGGAGGGTACTGACTGCTAAGTGAAGCATTGTGTAATGGAGGGTACTGACTGCTAAGTGAAGCATTGTGTAATGGAGGGTACTGACTGCTAAGTGATACACTGTAATGTAGGGTACAGAGTGCTAAGTGATACACTGTGTAATGTAGGATATTGACTGCAAAGTGATACACTGTGTAATGTAGGGTTGCTCTGTCTAGCGTATCTTCTTTTAGTTTTGAATGCATTTGAAGTACTTTATATTAATGTGAAATGCTTCATCTGAAATCTGAAGAATCTGTAAAGACCTGAAAGGGTCAAGAATGGCCAGGGCAGAAGGCTGCTTTCCCTTGGTGTATGGGAATTCTTCACTTGCCAACACTTCATGGATGCATCAGCAGTTCAGTCCAGTAGTGGTGGAGTAGCAGCCGTGGTGGCAGAACCAAGCAGGAACAGCCAGGCCTCAGCTGAATTGGCACAAATCAGCAGGAGGGACCAGGAGATGTTCTTGGCTGTGCCTCTCTCAGGGAAGCTTCAAGATGAACAAGCATCACACAGCTAGCTGTACCAGCAAGCCAAGCCCCACCTGTCACTGTCCGTTGAGTCCTATAGTCCTTCCAGACATCACATGTTCTCCATGGGTCTTGCCTCAGCACGTGAGTCTGACTTAGCAAAACTCCATATGAATCTGTCTCAGCTGACATCACTCTGCCAATGGCCTGAGTCTGCAGAAACAGCAAGAAGCCACAGTATACCACCAGAAGTTTCTTCGTGGTTTCTCTCTATGGAGTCCCAACAAAAGGGGCTCAGCTATGCAGTCAGTGTAAGGCAGACTAACGCATGGGTGTCATTAGCAAAGAATCCTTTACTATGTGCCTTTCATGTGCTTGCTTTAGCAGAACATCCTCTCTCCTGTGTCTGCTTCAGTAAAATGTTCCTTCGCATGTCTGCTTTAGGAAAACACTTCATGTGTTTGCTCCAGCAAAACACCATCCAACACAACAGACTTTCCAAAGAACCCTTAGGTTTCCACTTCATGTGTGTGTGGTGCAGTGCTGGGGATGAAACCCAGGTCTCATTCCTGTACACACCCTAGCCATAGAAATTTAAAATGAGTATTTTGCTATATTATTTGGTTTCAACTTAGAGGTGTTGAGATGAGGGCTGAAGAGATAACTCAGTGGTTAAGAACTCTGGCTGCTCTTCTAGAAGTCCTGAGTTTAATTCCCAGCAACCACATGGTGGCTCACGAACATCTATAATGGGCTCTAATGCTCTCTTCTTGTATGCAGATATAAATGCAGATAGGGCATGCATAAATAAATCTTTTTTTTTTTTTTTTTTTTTTTTTTTTTGGTTTTTTGAGACAGGGTTTCTCTGTGTAGCCCTGGCTGTCCTGGAACTCACTCTGTAGACCAGGCTGGCCTACGAACTCAGAAATCCACCTGCCTCTGCCTCCCAAGTGCTGGGACGAAGGGCACCACCACCGCCGGCTAAATAAATCTTTTTAATCATAGCAGAGGCAGGGGTTGGCAAATCTCTTGAGTTCAAGGCCAACCTGGTCTATAGAGCTAGTTTAGGACAGCCAGGACTACACAAAGAAACCATGTGTAAACCAAACAACAAACAAACAAAAAAAACCCCAAAGGTGTTGGGTTGGAAAGGCTCAGATTTATGATATAGCCCAGGCCCATCTTGGGCTTGTAATCCTGCTGCCACCTCCCTAGTTCTGGGATAATAGGTATGTACCACCACACCCATGTTTTGTTCAATTCTTTCTTTACAGTTGTTCTTTTGTTTCACAGACTGAAAAATTGTTTCATTAGGTAAGATAATTTTATTGTTGCTACTTTTATTTGTGATTGGAATATTAGTCATAATTATACTGGGATTGCCATGATTTCCGTGCATATTAGTGCCCTTGTTAATGAAGTTTTAGTAAAAAGCCCCTGTCCCAGGAGTCCCAGCAGACTTCTGTCTGGCCACCCAGCTCAGTTTGCCAAAGAGACAAGGAATGATGAATGAGAGAGGAAAGTTATTAAGGCGGCCATGATGAAAAAAACAGATATAAAGGGCTTTGCTTATACCAAGTCTGTCTTCCAGGGACTGAGATGAGCTTTGAGATGTTATAGACAAGGGGAATGGGAGGGGCTTGTGGTTTGCATAGATGACAAAGCCTGTGATCTGGTCAGGTGATCTGGTCAAGGCATGGGTCTGATCACTTATGCCAGTAAAGGCCTGGTTTTGCAAGGGCTTCTGGAGAACCTGTTACTGATGTCATCACTCTAAGGCAGTCTGTTTACAGTGAGGCGGTTACTCCAGTGCCAGCTTTCAGCCTCCACCATAGGTAACTGAGGTGATCTGTCCTGCCAGGCTTGCTCTTTGCTTGGGAGTAGTCTTGGTTCTTTGTCATAAAAATGTATACAGATCAGTCTTGCCATTCCTTCACTTCAAGAGAACTACAGAAGAGAGTGGCTCAGCAGGAAAATTGTTAAAAAAAAAAAAAAAGAAGCCAGATTCTGGTGCCCTTCATCTTCCTAGCTTAGTCTTAATCTCTAAGACTATTTATACAGAGCCAAAGTTATGACTGGGAAAAGTTTGAATGTGTCTTTTATTCATAAATATGCTTTAAATGTATTTTATTTTATTGGAGGAATCCTCTTTTATTCTTGGTTTAAAGAGCATGCGGGGCGTGCCCGGGGGTGGGGTAGGGTGGGTGGGGCACCGGCTAGAGCTATGGCTAAGCCTTTAAGAGCACTTGTTGCTATTCCAGAGGGTTCGGGTTTGATTTCCACCATCCACATGGCAGATAGGAAACATCTTTAACTTCAGTTCCAGGGGGTCAGATGCCATCTTTCGTCCCCCACCCAACTAGGCACGAACGTGGTGCACAGACATGCTCGCAGGCAAAAACATCCAGATACTAAACAAAAACAAAAAAACCCCAACCCCCCCCCCCCAAAAAAAAAACCCTCCCTAAACTCATGTATAACATAACCAGAACTTGTAGTTTTAGCTGTTTGGCCTACAGAAATGGACTCCACAGAGAACTATTGGAGTCATCACTTATTTGTTGTTTATACACATATCCAGTCTCCACAAGTTCAGCTGCCCTCATACTCACTTTGGTCTTACCTCAATCACACCAGTATCCCTTAGAGACTGCACTTGCGGTTTCCTTTACCGCGAGAGGTTTCCCCCATCTGCCAGCATGGTTAATCTTATTTTTCTCTCAGAGTTGATAACTGGAAGGCAGTTAATGCTCTGGGGCACCATTTGCTCCCTACCTCCCCCTTCTGGCAGCAACTGCCCGCTGCCCCCGGAACATTTTTTGCGTGGCTCCAGCGCGCAGCGGAGGAATTTTGGCGGCGCACTCAGACTGCCGGCACTTCCGGTGGGGGTCGTCCAGTCGAAGCCGGTGGGTCTACGGGTGGAAGCCTGCGGGATCCTGAGGCTGTGGAGGCTGGAGTGAGGACCGGAGGGGCCTGGAGCTGAGGACCGAGGTGCAGAGCCGGCGTTGGCCTCAGGCGGGGCAGGGGGACCTGGAAGACGGAGGGAGGGGCGTGTGCAGGGAGACCAGCAGCTTCCGCCTGCGAGTCCCGCTGCAGCCTGAGGAAAGTTAATTCTCGCTACCCGGACTGCTGTTTGCCTTGACTCTCTGGCTGTGTGACCTGAAGCGAGTTTCCAGCACCTGAGCTGTCCATTTCTGAAACACAGGGACAGTCAATCACGCTTGTCAGTCGTCCTCGTGCCCGGCAGTGTAAGGTGAGGCCGAGCCTCCCAGTTGCCATGCGCGCTGCGGCTGGGTTTGCTGATAGCGTTCCCAGGTCCGACGGGAAGCACGCTAGGAATTTACTATGAGCTCCTCGGGGGTGGATGGGTGTGAGGACTGAAATTCTAAGAAACGGATAGTCTGTCTGCAGCTTGGGGAGTTTTAACTTCTTCCCTGTCGGATTCTCCATGATAAACCTTTTAAATAAAGATGCCCTGAATACTCAGCCAAAAATTGTACAGCGTTCACTCATTACTTCCCATTTTCTCTGAATTTAAGAGAATAATAGAAGAGTAAAATATAAAGCAAATATTGATGTTGTGGAGCAACATTTAAAAAGTCTAAAAACCAATATTATGCATACTGTATTTGCACACGCACACACTTGTGCTGGGATCACAGGTGTATTCCACTGTGCCCGTCTTGAACGTAATTTTGTTGTTGTTTTTCCAGACAGGGTTTCTCTGTGTAGCCCTGGGTGTCCTGGAACTCACTCTGTAGACCAGGCTGGCCTGGAACTCAGAAATTTTCCTGCCTCTGCCTCCCAAGTGCTGGGATCTCACCACTGCCCAGCGAGTTTGTTTGTTTGTTTGTTTATTTTTGAGACGGTTTCTCTGTATAGCGTTGTCTGTCCTGGAACTTGCCTTGTAGACCAGGGTGGCCTTGAACTCAAGAGATCTGCCCGCCTCCGCCTCAAGTGCTGGGATTAGAGGTGTGTTCCACCACAGCCAGGCTCATAGTTTTTAATTTTTTACTTTTTTCGAGACATAGTTTCTCTGTGTAACAGAGCTCTGGCAGTCCTAGACTCGGTTAGTAGACCAGGCTGGCCTCAAGTTCAGAGATCCACCTGCCTTTGCCCTCCCATTTCTGAGTAAAAAAGCCAGTCCTGCTTCTGGAGATAGCTGTCTTTTATCTTTTATTTCCATGTCACCTCCATCAATTCCACCAGGTTCAGGCAGAATTTTATTTTTATGTTCACAGTAAATGCAGAAAACAACTTATCCGACGTTCAGTTTTGTGACTTGAATATCCTAGTAGACTTACCAGATGGCACCAAGATCGTTACAGTATTGAAATAGCTCATGTTGTAAAATTATTGTTACTATTAATTTTTCAAGATGGCTAGACTGTTAGATTGGAATTGATGGAGGTGACGTGGAAATAAAAGATAAAAGACAGCTATCTTCAGAAGCAGGATTAGCTTTTTCACTCAGCAGCAGGAGGGCCATAGTCCTGTGTTGAAGTGGAGACTGTGGTACTGTGGCATGTGGGGCTTGAGTCTCATTTTGTAGCCTGGTTTGGGCTTGAAGAGGGAAGGGTACACCAGGGTGCGAGGCTCAGTGCATACTTTTCTGTCTTCGGTTTCAGATAGGAACTGTCTGGGCTAGCAGTTATTCTTGGACATGGAGGTTTCTGGGAAGCATTTGCCAGTTTGAGATAGTTTTACCTTTAAAGACAAATTATCAGGTTTTCTGAGACAAATGATAGGGACTTCTTACTCAGTGGGAAATATACAGAATTTAATTAATAACATTCGATGGTAGCAGGTTTCATAAAAAGCCCCTTAGGACTAGTCTCCTAATCATCTGACTTGCTCCCCCCCCCCCCCCCCAGAGAGAGGTTTACTTTGTGTGTAGCCATGGCTGTCCTGGAACTCGCTCCGGAACTCACTCTGAAACTTGCTCTGTGACCATGCTGTCATGTGCCACCACCGCCCAACTGAGCATTTTATATTTTTGTAGAATAGTTACTGAATAAACTGCAAGAATAAAATGACCTTGCATCCTGATATTTTAAACTTTGTCCCTAACTATCAAGTGATTGGGTTAATTGGTGATTTAATGTCTTTTTACAGTGTTGAATAAACATATATATCATTATAAAAACCATGGATGAAGAACCTGAGAGAACTAAGCGGTGGGAAGGAGGCTATGAGAGAACCTGGTATGTAGGATGTAGTTGGCCTATGCTGTAGTTACTCTCTCTTTCTTTTTAACTTCAGCTTTATTAAAGTGTTTCATATATGTTAAAATTCATATATCTCAATTGACAGTCCAGTGAAATCTTTGGAAAAATATGTACTGTTTTGTATAGCTCTTGCCATAAACTACTTTTAGAACATTTAACCAGGACGGTACCTTGCGTTATACTCACTCCATTTCCACCACCTGAACACAGTCGTGACCTGTAGATTCCCCGTTTTGCTCATTTTATGTAAATTTCAAAGCTCCTTCATGGTGTATATGCTTTGTAATTGCTGGAGAGGATCTCTATACCCTGATGCTACATTTTATGTATTCATTCAGCATCTGAGACATTTTCATCAGTTTCCAGTTTTTTGCTATTATGGATTGTGCTCCTGCGAACATACGTATACAGATCTTTGTATGTTTTATTTTTTATTGGATTAGTATTTTTAGCTTATTTCAAACAAATATTGCTTTCAGGGAAATTCTTAAAGAAGATGAAACTGGATCACTTAAAGCCACAATAGAAGATATTCTCTTCAAGGCAAAGAGGAAAAGGTATGAACTGCTTCTGAGAAGGAGTTACAAAAGGAAGCCTTTCTGTCTCTCTGGAGCTCTCCTTAGCATTTCTTTTCAACTGTGTGCTCAGGGACGCTCACCGTAACTCTGACTGGCGATAAAGAGCTAACAACTAGCCCTGGCCCCCAAGGAAAGTGGTCTTCAGAGACTACCCATGATGCCTATAGTTTTATGTTTTTCAAAAACTAATAATTAACTAAAAAATGCAGATTAATTGTTTTATTGAGTTTTTGGTAGCTATGATGTTCAATTAAACTATTTTTTATAATTTTAACAGAGTTTTTGAGCACCATGGACAAGTTCGACTTGGAATGGTATGTTAGGAATTTTCCTTAGTTGTGCAGAGCTAATTTGGATCAGAGAAATAGTCTGAGTTGACAGAATAAACAGTGAAACAACAACCTTTTAAAAGAATATATTTAAAATTTATGTTTAGAATATTTGAATAGTAAAAACTATTTTTGCTTCTTACTCAAAAATGTGCTTGGACATCTCTCCTTGTTTTTGGTAGATGCGCCACCTATATGTGGTGGTGGATGGGTCGAGAACAATGGAAGATCAGGATTTGAAGCCCAATAGACTGACATGTACTTTAAAGGTACAGTAGACTCACTAAGTTTGTGCCAAATATAGGGAAAGATTGGATACATATGTATAAGTAAAAATATATATTATGTAACAGTTTAAGAATGCGGGGAAATTTTGTTTTGCTTTGTTTTTCCAATTAGTAACAAATGTTAACTGAATAGAAATGCTGCCAGACTGTGGTCCTGTATTCTGCCTCTCTACTGGTTGTATCTGGACACAGCTGATACACAGATAAATCAGCTCAAGGAGGACTGGGCAAAGTCCAAATTGGCGAGTGTGAAGTCTGGGTCTCAACCTTCCTAATACTCTGACCTTTAATAAAGTTCCTTGTGTTGTGGTGACCCCCCAACCATAAAATTACTTCATTGTTAGTTCATAACTATAATTTTGCTACTGTTATGAATCAACGTTTATCTGTATTTTCCAGTGGTCTTAGGTGACCCCTGTGAAAAGGTCATTCAGTTCCCCTAAAAGGTTGTGACCCACAGGTTGAGAACTGCTGTTCTGAGGCTAGTTATCCTCCCTCTCCAACTGAATTTTCATTCTCCTTTGACTCTGAATCTATTTTTCCACCTTAACACATAAATAATATTCCAACCTATTTATTTTGGTTTTTCCTTTTTTATTTTTTATTTTTTTATTTTTATTTTTATTTTTTTATGTAGATGAGTGTTTGTTTGGTTTTTCTGTTTTTAAGATTTATTTATTTCATGTATGTGAGTACACTGTCGCTGTCTTCAGACACACCAGAAGAGGGCATCGGATCCCATTTCAGATGGTTGTGAGCCACCATCTGGTTGCTGGGAATTGAACTCAGGACCTCTGGAAGAGCAGACAGAGCTCTTAACCACTGAGCCATCTCTCCAGCCCTCCTTTTTTATTTTTATTTTATTTTATTTTTTTTGTTTTTCGAGACAGGGTTTCTCTGTGTAGCCCTGGCTGTTCTGGAACTCACTCTGTAGACCAGGCTGACCTCCAACTCAGAAATCTGCCTGCCTCCGCCTCCCAAGTGCTGGGATTAAAGGCGTGCGCCATCACTGCCCGGTTATTTTGGTTTTTCAAGACAAAGTTTCTGTTTAGTCCTTCCTGTCTTAGAACTAACTCTGTAGACCAGAGATTCAAGAGATTGTCTTCCCCTGTGCGTTGCTAATATTCTAATTACTGCTGCCTGTTTTTGATTCTGCTGTTAACTCTCTCTTCATTGGATATTTATCTTATTTATTGTTTTAGACAACTCCAAATGGATCCACCTTTTTTTTTTTTTTTTTTTTTGGGTTTTGAATTTCAAGATCAGATCTTACTGGGGAAACCAGCTGACTTCAAACTCCTTGCCTCAGGAGATCCTCCTGTTTCAGATTCCCATGTAGCCAGGATAGCAGATGCCTGGTGCTGTGCTTGATATAGCTTATCTTTAAATGGGGCTGTATCAATCATTAAACATTTTCACAATGTGTTTACAATTTATGGCACTCTGAGAGTGGTAGATTTGCATACCTAAAATCCAGTGCCCAGGAGGCAGTGAGGGGAGCGTTATACAAAGTTCCTTGTCAGTTTGGTCTGGGAGTGAGGCTAGCCAGGGATGCATAGTGAGACACTGTCTCACCTCACACCCTTGTCTCCTCCAAAAAGTCTTGAGAAGTGCTGCTTGATAAATAGGTTCTAGAGAACACTGACATGATGGTTATTGTTGTTGCTTTGCCTTTATATAATGCTTCCTTTTAATTTTATTTCAACAGTTGTTGGAATACTTTGTAGAAGAATATTTTGATCAAAACCCTATCAGTCAGGTATGTAGATAAATGATAGAATTCAGAACTAGATTTCTGTTTTGCTGCCAATATAGTTTATTTTTTAAAAATGGGGGATATATTCTTTGAAGTATTAAGGGAACCAGATTACATACCTATTTTTGATATACTTAATAATGAAGAGCAAAAATCACTCTAAATGTTAAACATTTACTATGTCTTAATAATGTATAGACAGTCCATAGCTAGATTTGTCAAAAACACCGTGAGAAAAAGTTTCATGTATGTTCACTAATTTTTTGCAGTTACTAATTGATAGTTCATGTATTTTTATCAAGAGGAAATAATTTGTTATATTAAAATACTTTTTTTTTGTTTTTATTTTAAGATTGGAATAATTGTAACTAAGAGTAAAAGAGCTGAAAAACTAACTGAACTCTCAGGTATGCATAAAAGTATCGTTACAAGACTCAAGGACTTTGCTTACCTAATTCTGTAAAACTTTCCTCCCTGCATTTTAGGTGAGACAATGTACTGTCTCCCTGCTGAACTCCTAGGATCTACTGTTCATTGTTTCTAGTTGAGGTCTGAAGTATTAGATGTATTGTACTGGAACTAAATATGTTTATTTAAATACACATTCTTATTTTTTTTTTTTAAAGATTTATTTATTGGTTATTTATATGAGAACACTGTAGCTGTCTTCAGACACACCAGAAGAGGGCATTACGATCCCATTACAGATGGTTGTGAGCCACCATGTGGTTGCTGGGAATTGAACTCAGGACCTCTGGAAGAGCAGTCAGTGCTCTTAACCACTGAGCCATCTCTCCAGCCCTAAATACACATTCTTATCCAGAAAAATATTAAGCTAGCCTAATTGGTAACTATTTATAAAATTTATGACTCAAATTAAAAATGTCTAATTTAAAAAACAAAACACATAAAAGTTGAGTTGGGCTATTTATGAATGATTTCGAGCATTTGCTCTTGGAGAAGACCTGAGTTTGCTTCTCAGCACTCACATAGGGCTCCTGAGGGTTACTGCAGTTCCAGGGGATCTAGCCCCCTTCTTTTTTTTTTTTTTTTGTTTTGTTTTTTTGAGACAAGGTTTCTCTATGTAGCCCGGGCTGTCCTGGAACTCACTCTGTAGACCAGGCTGGCCTCGAACTCAGAAATCTGCCTGCCTCTGCCTCCCAAGTGCTGGGATTAAGGGCGTGCGCCACCACTGCCCGGCATAACAACTCTTCTAAAGGACAACATTTAATTGGTGCTGGCTTAGTTTCAGTATCATCATGGTAGGAAGCATGGCAGCATACAGGCTGGAATATTGCTAGAGATGGAGCCAAGAGTTCTATATCTTGAACTGCAGGCAGCAGGAGACTTTCCCACTGAGTGTGGCTTAAGCATATATAAGACCTCAAAGCCTACTTCCCCAGTGGCATACTTCCTTCTACAAGGCCACACCTACTCCAACAAGGCCATACCTCCTAATAGTGCCACTCCCTGTGGGGGCCAATTACATTCAAACTACCACCACTCCCAAATAGTCTTAGGGAAGGTTAGGGATATAGCTTAATTAAGCCCTGGGTTTGATCACCAGTACTTAAACTCTCCTGGGGCTGGAGAGATGGCTTAGCAGTTAAGAGCACTGTCTCTGAGTTCATTTGCTAGCACCCATACATCAGCCCATAACCATCTTTAACCCCATTTCTAGCAGATGTGATGCCGACTTTGGTCTCTAGGGACACCAGGCACATACATGGTGCACAGTTAAACATGCAACCCAAACAAATGTACACATGAAAGAAACCAAAAACATAAATACAAAACCTCTCAAAATAATTTCACTGCAAGAAGGAATTGGCATATATTTAGAGGTAAGCTGATTTCTTAGGTAGCTGTTTCTAGGAATCTTGGTTTTATCTAACTTTATTCTCTCAAGAAAAATGTTTTTAATAGCCCCAAGTTTATATGGCCACCATAGTCCATAGCTTCATCATAAATTCAGTAGGATTCCTATTGAGCTTACTCATGGTCTGTGAATCCAACAGCTGTTGGAGAGGCTAGGGGGACGAATTGTTTTGTTAATTGGCTTGGATTACATGCTGTGCCCATAGCAGACCAGTAGCAGAATGGAGGAAAGTCAGTACCACAGACTGACTAGGATTATCATGTAATTGAGGAAGTCGAGTTCCTCCAAGGAAGAAGAGAAGATCAACTCTGTTCTCTTTACCTCCTGTCCTTAAATTCAAAGCAGTTTTGTGTAGATGCCAGTGAATTCATATGTTGAAAAGATGAACTGTCTTAGAGAGATTCTGTAAGCCTCTTGGACAGCTTCTGGTCTTACAGTCAGACTGTTGTGTAAGCCACACTGACACTGAGGTAGCATGCATTTCCCCTGTGCTAGCACACAGTGGATTTATAAGTACTTTGTTTGAGATGGTAGTGGGGAAAGTGGATAGAGAACGAGGAGATTGACGTTTGGGTGTTGGTACTCCTACCATTAGGTAGGTCTGTGTCTTTCACTTGTTTGGATTTGCTAGAAAATGGAAGTAGACAATTCATACCAGGAAAGACCAGAAACTATTTAACAAATAAATCAGGTGCTTTGCAAACCTGTATTCCTGGCACTATTGAGGCAGGAGAATTGAAAGTTCAGGCCACCCTGGTCTTGTGAGTTTGAGGTTGTCCTGAGCTGTATAGGAATATCCAGTCTATTAGACCCTCAAACACAGCAAAGGAAAACAGAAGGTGGCAATGCCTAGAAGTTACCTATGACTTGTTTATGGCAGTGTTGTGATGTCTGTCAACTGTTCTAGAAGCATCAGCAGGCATAGACAGTCCCTTCAGATAGTCTTCCAATCTTCTCAGATGTTAGTGAAAGTAACACAGCTGCTGCTTTGTTGGAATTCTCCTTTTTAGGTCTTTGTGAGTGCTTGTTTTCTACTCCCAAGAAAAATAGGGAATTCTGACATTTTTTATGAATATTTACTTTACTAATAAAAATGTAAACCTCACTGCTTTTATCTTTGCTCAGCTACAGAAAAATTAATTTTTTATATCAATAATCTTTCTAGGAACTTTTTGTACTGTTATTTTTGGGTTTTGACACTATGTAGCTCAGGTTGACTTAGAACCTGTATCTTCCCATATCAGAGAAGCTAAAATATGAAAATACTGATTTTACTTTATAAGCGTAAAAATTGTTCACTTTAGATTAATATTCATTTTAAATGTATATTAATGGATACAGATTTTATATTTAGCAAAAAAAAAAATATTTGTGATTTCCAGTATGAAATGAGACTTTTGAGCCTCAATAGTGATGCACACCTTTAATCCCTGCACTAAGGAGGCAGAGGCAGGCAGATTTCTGTGAGTTTGAGGCCAGCCTAGTCTACATAGTGAGTTCTAGGACAGCCAGAGCTATATAGGGAGATCCTGTCCCAACAAAACCAATGAACAAAACAAAAGGAAATGAGACTTTCTACTGAACATGCAAATTGATAAAAATTAGAAATTGAGCCGGGCGGTGGTGGCGCACGCCTTTAATCCCAGCACTTGGGAGGCAGAGGCAGGCGGATTTCTGAGTTCGAGGCCAGCCTGGTCTAAAGAAATTGAAGGCATTCTGTTCTTTAAAATGATAGATTTCTACAGTTTGGAAACAATATGCTTTTCTATATTTATATATAATGTTTTACTAAAAGTTATTTCATTTTACTTTAGGAAACCCAAGGAAACACATAACATCTTTGAAGAAAGCTGTAGATATGACCTGCCATGGAGAACCATCGCTTTATAACTCTTTAAGCATGGCTATGCAAACCCTAAAGTTAGTATTTTAAAATGTATTTATTTATTTATTTTTTAGTTATGTGTCTCTGGGGTGTGTAAGTGTATATGAATACATCAAGCCTGAGAGTCTCAGATCCCTTGAAGCAGTTATGGACAGGCAGTTATGAACTGCCCAGCAAATAGGTGCTGAGAATTGAACTCAGGGCCTCTGCAAGAACTGTTTGTGCTCTTACCTGCTGAGCCATCACTCCAGGCCCCATTCGCTCGTTCATTCATTCATTCATTCATCTATCTTCCTTCCTTTTTTCTTTCTTTCCCTTCCCATTCCCCTTCTTCCCCTTCTCCTTCGTTTCTTTCTTCAAGTCAGAACTTTCCCATGTTGCCTAGGCTGCTCTCCAGCTTGCTGTGTAACCAATGATGACCTTAACTCCTGACTCTTCTAGCTTTACCTCCCAAATGCTGAGATTTCAGGCATTTACAATCACAACCAGTTTATAGTATTATTTATAAATTTTTTAGATTTTTTTCTGTGAGTTGTGTTGAAACTATGTCAACATGGGTTTCTATGAAGCCTGTTATAACAAAAGAATTAAATGGGAAAAATCTAAAATGTCATTTATGATGCTTATTTTGGTGGTGTTTGTTTGTTTGGTTTGGTTTTTTGAGACAGGGTTTCTCTGTGTATCCTTGGCTGTCCTAGAACTCAGATCAGACTGGCCTTGAATTTGAAATCCGTCTGCCTCTGACTCCTAATTTCTGGGATTAAAAGTGTACTCTACCACCATCCAACAGTTTTGATTATCTTTAATTTATATTTTATCAGTTAAAGTATACCTGTAATGAGTTTAGAAAGATAAAACAAAATTCACAGCACAACATAGAACTAAGAAAAATTTTTAAAATTGAGAATGATTTGAATGGCAAGGCATATACTGCATGTTAGTGATCCCAGTACTATAGAGGCTAAAGCAGGAGGCTCCTGAGTTTGGGGTCAACCTGAACTAAAAATTTCTCTCTCTCCCTCTTTCTCTCTCTCTCTCTCTCTCTCTCTCTCCCTCTTTCTCTCTCTCTCTCTCTCTCATCTATCCTGTTGGGAGAGAGAGATTGAATTTAGAATATATTTATATTTATATAAATATATAAATTATAATATATTTAGAAATAATCATGAGTTGGCTGTGACTTTGTAAAAACATTTATCACCTTACTTTGTAGCTTAAATGAATAAACCATGTTTGCTATCCCTTTTTGATAAATTCTTAGCTAGTGTAATTTATTTGAGCTATTGGATTGTATCTTTACCTTTATAGACACATGCCTGGACATACAAGTAGAGAAGTACTAATCATCTTCAGCAGCCTTACAACTTGTGATCCATCTAATATTTATGATCTCATCAAGGTAGGATCAAAACTGAAGTTAGACTCCAAAGAAAATTCTGTTGTAAATTTATCACTAGTTTTTAGAACATTAATTTTTAAAGTTATTCATTAACATTTTTTTCCTCCTGAAATCTTTCATGTTTTTTGGATCTTATGAAGACCCTGAAGACAGCTAAAATTAGAGTGTCTGTTATTGGATTATCTGCAGAGGTTCGAGTTTGTACTGTACTTGCTCGTGAAACTGGTGGTATATATCTGCTATCTTCAATAATTGTAAATTACTGTGTAAGAAGAAATAATTTATTAAGTAGAATGTTTTACACCATTAAACTTAAACCATTTTATGTCTGTAGCCCAAATATCTTAAACATACAATTGAGTTTTCTAAGCAACCATTTAAAATGCAAGGAATTCTCAGTAGGTCAGTGTTTTAGAGTTAAAACTTCCAAAAAGTTAGCAATCTCACTGTATGTAATACTTTGTAAAAATTGTGTATTTTGGCTTTAATTTTAATTACTGTTATGTCTAGAGATGTTAATTGGAGATTTAAGTTACTTTTAAGTGATATTTTACTTAAAATGGTTATGAAATTATATATTTTCATAGAATGAAACTTTGGTGGGTTTCACACAGAAGTGCTTGTCTTTAACCTGCTGTGTTTGCCTTTGCTGGTCAGGCACATACCATGTTATCTTAGATGAGACCCATTACAAGGAGTTGCTAGCACACCATGTGAGCCCTCCTCCTGCCAGCTCAAGCTCCGAGTGCTCACTTATTCGCATGGGTAAGTGTCTCTCCTGTGTTGCTTTTCATGTGTGCCTTTGTTTCACGTTAGGCACTCTGCTTTCATTTGTGCCAGTTATCATTTTCACATTTAAGAATTGTTTTCCAGCCGGGCGGTGGTGGCGCACGCCTTTAATCCCAGCACTTGGGAGGCAGAGGCAGGTGGATTTCTGAGTTTGAGGCCAGCCTGGTCTACAGAGTGAGTTCCAGGATAGCCAGGGCTACACAGAGAAACCCTGTCTCAAAAAAAAAAAAAAAAAAAAAAAAACAAACAAAAAGAGAAATTAAAGCTACCCGTCATCTTGTTTGTTGTATGACAACACTTTTGGTCTTCTTGTTAAGCTAGCAAGATAAAAAGATATTTTATGTAATCTTTGTGGTAAGAAATTTCTTAAATAAGCCACAAAATCTTTATTGTATAATCAAAGTATGTCATACAAACTGCAAAGACAGAAAGTTACAGCAAAGTATGCCAGATTACCCAGTGATTTTTTTTTTTTTCAAGGAGTAGAAAATGATTGGTCATAAAAATGATCATATTAAATAATCTTCTTTTGAGACAAGGTCTCACTACATAGCCCTGGCTGTCCTGGAACTCACCTTGCAGACCAGCTGGCCTCGAACTCATTAGATCCACCTGCTTCTGCCTTCTCAGTGCTGCAATTAAAGGTGTGAGTCACTGTGCCTAGCATTTAAAAGGATTTTGGTTCTGCTTTATATGTGCTTAAAGAGAAACGATCATTTAATGCATATTTGGTTATATTAGGAACTACATAAAACGTGAACTATTTTTAAATGTGATATTATTAAATTAAAGATATAGATGTAAATTTTGGAATGTTAGGTTGTATGTAGAGAGCTCATTCCTCCTTTCCCTCTTTTTCTTATACCTTGGAATTAGAGGTTCATTATTCTATGATAGGCATATATCTACCTCAAAGGCAGGAAAGAACTTTTATACAACTTTGTTGACTTTCTGGTAAGAATATCTTTAGATTCATATTCATAAAATTCTGGTTTTTGCCTATAAAAGAAATTAATGCTTTAATTTTTTTTTTAACCTATTAAGGATTCCCTCAGCATACCATTGCCTCTTTGTCTGATCAGGATGCCAAGCCGTCCTTCAGCATGGCGTAAGTAAAGAACAGTTGTCAGTGATAACTTTTCTTAATTTATTTTACTTTTATTTTATGTGTACTGGTGATTTGACTGTATGTATGTCTGTGTGAGGGTGTCAGATGCTCTGGAACAGGAGTTATAGACAGTGATAACACTTTAACATTTAAAGTTCACCTCTAAGTTAGAAGGTCTTGATTTATAATGATTTTTATAAACTAGTACCATCTACATAGCCATTAAAAGAAATGGCCTTCTTTGTGTATACATATGCTGTGATCGTCAGGGTATATTACTAAATAAAATGGCAAGGTACACATGTATAGTATATTACCAATCATCTAAATTAAAGGTGGGGCAGGCATGCTGCCTCACATCTGTATTTCTAGGATTCTGGAGAGTAAGGCAAGGTGATAGTTTTGAGTCACTCTGGGGTGTAGAATATATTTGTAAAAGCCATAAATAAATGAAATGAAAATGCAGATCTGGGGAGATTTATATATTTAGATCTGCATTTAAAATGTAGATACGAGTAGATGTATATGTATAAGATACATATATATGTATATAATACATATTATATATACATGCTTACATATAATACATATATGTAATCATTATTTTAATGATTAAAAATTACAATGGAATCGAAAGTTCAAAAAAGAAAAACATTTACCTTGGTGGGTACTTGAGTAACTCAGTAAAACTTCTCAGAATCAAAAGGGAAAGAGGGGCTGGGGTAGAGCTAAGTGGCAAAGTACTTAACTGTTGTGTGTAAGGCTGAGGTTCAGTTCTCAGCTGCACAAAAGACATTTGAGAGAGCCCATAATATTGAGATTAGATTAGGTTAGTAGCTACTAGGCCAGACTAATGGTACTTAAAATTTTTTGAATAGATCAATAAGTACCTAAGTTACTTTATTCTAAAATCTCTAAATATTTATGGAGAAAAAAAATTAACACCCAGAACAACACAAATTACAATCTCTCACAGAATGCAGAAGTGGCTCGGCTACCAGCTGTGCTGCTGGCACACATCATTGCATGCCAGCACTTGGGCATAAGAAAGGAGGATCATGGCAGAGTTAAGGCTGGCTTGGGTTATATAGGAACACTGGGAGGAGAGAGGAGGAAGAAAGGAGATGGGGGAAGGAGGGTGGGAGATGGGGGTAGAAAGAAAATATGGGAAAATGAGAATAACAGAGAAAAATTACAGAATGGAAACAGCCAGAAAACACTTGGTAGAATTCATAGATGACAGTATTAAAATAGCCAGTGTAAATACACTCTGTAGTCTCTAAGTGAAGGAGAACTTGAAAATGTTTAAAAAGAACTTAAATTAAGTTTCTAAAAATGGAGGATATAATGTCTGAGATGAAAAGTACACTGGAGGGACTGAAGAAATAGTTTAGTGGTTAAGATCATATAATGTTCCTCTAGCACCTATACCGGGCAACTCACAACTGCCTGGAACTCCAGGTTTAGGGGATCCAACACCTCTGGTCCCTAAGAACAGCTGTACTCATGCACACATACCCAGTCATAGACACACACATACACAGAATTAAAACTAAACTAAATCTTAGAAAAGAAAAAGCATACTGGATGGAACTAACAGTCATCAAGAAAGAAAAACTAACTCAAAGACTGTAAGAGAAACTTTAAAATGAAAGTGAAGACAGAAAAAAGAACAGCATTAGTGAGCGACAAGACATATATGTTTTCCAATAAAATTTTATCTATTTTATTTTATCTTTTGAGACAGGGTATTACTATGTAGCCCTGGCTGGCCTAGAACTCACTATTAGACCAGGCTGGGCTTGAACTCACAGAAATCCACCCGTCTCTGTCCTGACTGCTAGGATTGAGTAACATACTTCCTTTACCTCTTTTTCACCTTTAAAAATAACTTTTTCTACCCATAGGCATTTGGATAATAATAGCACTGAGCCGGGGCTTACATTGGGAGGCTATTTCTGCCCACAGTGTCGAGCAAAGTACTGTGAGCTTCCTGTTGAATGTAAAATATGTGGTAAGAGCCCTGTTATTCCTTACTAAGTAAATTAGCATTAAATAAATTTGTAATTGTATAGCTGCTGAAATAAAGGTAACTGTTGAGTCTTGCTTATTATGTATTTAATTTTTACAAAGAAAAATAGATCACTTTTTTCATTCAAGCCCCAGTAATTCATGTCTAAGACTAAACATAGCATTACAGAAGTTTCCAGATTCTCTTTCTGATAAATGTTTTCTTTAAAAGCACTATGATAATTTTAATAGGCATTTTTTTGGCTCTTTGGGTCATGTATTTAGTGACAGATTGAATTCTATCCTGAAATCTCTTTTTATGGTTACAGCTAAAAAATCCTCAGGGTCCTAAAAGTCCTTGAGTGCTGGATATTTAGTATAGTGGCAGCTTTTCTAGTGTGTGCGAGGCCCCAGAATTGATCCCCATAGCTAGAAAAATAGAAATGAAAACACTCGAAAGTATTTTTCCTAAGTTTATCATTTGGCTTTTTAGCCTTTGGCTTTATGAAGATAGATTTATTAATGTTTCTGCCTTTATGCGTTAGGTCTTACTTTGGTGTCTGCACCTCATTTGGCAAGATCTTACCATCATTTATTTCCTTTGGATGCTTTTCAAGAAATTCCCCTAGAAGAATATAAAGGAGAAAGGTATATAAATTTTGATTTTAATTTATATGTCACAATGGTAAACTAATGATTGAAACAATTAACACCTTAAAGTCATATTAATTTATAAAATTTCTAATATCTCTCTGTATGCCTAGCAATCTGTTTATTTCCTAAACTCACATAGTTAAGAGTAATGACATACTGGTTTGGTGAGGAGTAGAAGCTGGATTGGGGCTAGAAAGATGGCTCAATGGTTAGGAGTGTGCATTGCTCTTAGAGAAGACCCAGGTTGGGTTCCTAGCACCTGTGCAGCTGCCCTGTACTTCCAGCCCTAGGAGATTCTATGCCTGTATTTTCTGAACCAAAAAGTGGTCCTGCCATTGGCCAGTTTTCAGCTGTCAGTAGTTTAACAGCCACCTCCAAAATTTATGAATACCTAACAGCTGGCCTTCTTGAGCATTACGGGGAAAAGGAAATGACAGAGGTCTGAGCTGGAACCATAAATTCAACAGAACCTGATGATTAACTTTTTTCTTACTGACGTTTTCAGTAGTAAAAGCTGAAGTGGAAGTGGTCGGTTGATTATAGAGTTTTAGGAAATAATCTTTTCTCTTTCTAAAAGCATCAGCATTTGGGAACTTTTGATCACAAAATAATTATTTTTCATATATAATAATTCATCAATTTTCATACTTAAAGATACATCACTTTTCACATTTAAGGATAGGGCAGAAGGAATTTAATACGCAGATGAATAGATGGCTCGTGGCTAAGGATACTTAACTATGTAAGAATGAAGATTTGAGTTTGGATTCCCAGCACCCACATAAATAATGCTGGATGTGGCCTCACATTCTTGTAATTTCAGCATTGTAAGGCAGAGACAGGAGGATTCGAGGGATTTACTAGACCAGCTAGCCTAGCCATTTAGTGAGCTCCAGGATCAATGAAAGACCTTGTTTCTTCAAACAAGGTAGAGAATGATTGAGGAAGACACCCTGTACCAACCTCTGGCCTATGCATGTGTGCACACCCCACTACAACTATGTGACAAAAGCAAAAGAATAATTCAAATAAACGTGTCTCGATCAGTCTTGCTTTTCAAATTGCATCATACTTCATGGATGTATTATGTAACTTTTATAACCAATTGCTTTGTATTAAATATTTAAGATTATCTCTTTGTTTCTAACAAGGAATGCCCATGTCTGTGTCTCCAAACATTTGTATAAGAATATTAGAACAATTCTTAGAATTGTTGAGTCAAAAGTTACTGAGTTTTGGTAGATGTTGCAAATTTGTCCTTTAAAGAGGCTTTATATATTATTTACCATACTTCACTGATACTAGATAGTATGAATTTTTTTTTTTTAATATTGGTTCAAACCGGCAACTCAAAACCAAAGTTGCATTGTTTCAGGTTTCATGTAAGTGTGAACTTAATGAAAAGCCTACACATGGACTTGAAGATAGAGTTGAAGAAATATGGCAGGATAAAAAGGTGTTAATGAAGTGTAGATAGGAGAGTTAAAGACATTAACAGATGAATTTATAAGAAGGCCACTGTCAAAAGTGAAAATAAGATACATTGTAGGGTAAGAAATCATTGAATTAGTTCAAGGAAGTACTTTCCTTTTAAAAAACATATTTACCTACACAATTTGAAAGTTCAAAATATGAAGCAGAACACAAACACTACTAGCCACACCAGGTGCTGTCCAAGCATTCACCCTCAAATTTCTTTTTTTTTTTTTTTTTTATTTGGTTTTTCGAGGCAGGTTCTCTGGTACTCGGGCGTGCTGGAACCACTCGTAGACCAGCTGCCTCGAAATCAGAATCCCAGCCCTGTTTGCCTCCCAAGTGCTGGATTAGGGTCCCCACACCACCCCGGCTCACCCTCAAATTTTCAGGAAAAAGTATAACGACTTAAATTATATCTCCAGGTAAGCTGTCAGCTTTGTGTTTATGAAACATAAAGATGTTTTCAGACTTGTAGAGTCTCAAAAAGACTTCTCAGGGAGGGCTGGCCCAGGACACAGAGGCACCTGCCACCAAGCCTGATGAACAGAGTTCAGTCCCAAGGACCCACATGATAGGAGGGAATTGACTCCACAAGGTGTCTTGTGTTCCCAACATGCACCATAGCACCCAAGTGCTCAGCACACCCACCCACACACAGGTAAATAAATAAAACGTTACAAAAATTGCTTAGCAAAGAAGAGATACTTTATGGGACGTTCTAGAGGAGGTAGGACAGAGAAGGAGAAGGACATGGGATCTGAGGATCTGCCTCTAACTTCGAACAAGCCAAAGGAAGCTTTAGGTGAGAGGAGGTGAGGATGATGTCTGTTTCAGGGAGATTAGTCAGTCTTGTTTTGGAAAGTTAGAGTTCTCCAAGAAAGATGTCTTGAGGGATGAAAACAATATATTTCCTGAGAGTTAAATCTATTCAGAGGTTGTTTAGGCTATTCAGGGAAAGATGAGAGCTAAATTGTGCCAGTTATGTAGGAAAGTAAGCTTGGAATTAATTATCGTCAAAGGAAAATTAGGGGCTGAGGAAATGGGCCCAGTTGTTCAGGTGTTCCATATTGCTGCGTAAACAGTAGGTCTGGAGTTTAGATCACCAGCTCTCAGGTAAGAAGCTGGACTTATCAGTGCATACCTATAATCTTAGCACAGAGGTGGGAACACTGCGGCTTGCTGGCCAACTAGTAGAGCCAATCAGTTAGCTCCAGGGTCAATAAGAAACATCATCTTAAAACAACTTTGAATTGGGTAAAACAAAACAAAAATAAAATGGAGAGTGATTAAAAAAAAGACATCAGGATAATGACCTGTGACCTCACATGTACCTGCACATACACTGTCACATATCCGTACCACACACATGAACGTGCATACATACATATAAAGAAAGGAAAAGTGGGTCTGGAGAGATGCCTCAGACTGCTCTTCCAGAGGTCCTGAGTTCAAGTCCCAGCAACCACATGGTGGCTCACAACCATCTGTAATATGCCTTCTTCTGGTGTGCCTGAAAACAGACACAGTGTACACGTACACATAAAATAAATAAAAAAATTCTAAAAAAATACTCAAATTGAAATAAAAAGAGGAAAAGTTACAGTATATTTCTTGTCAGAGCTGAAATATTTATATTTGGAATAAACTAGTGAATATTGTTTTATATAAGTTGAGGATTTAATTATATAGAAATCCCAAAGTAGGGTAATGGTGGCACATGGCAGGCACTCTCTATGAATTCAAATCCACTCTGGTCTATTGAGCAAGTTCCAGGTTAGCCAATGCTACTCAAAAAACCAAAAAAAAAAAAAAAAAAAAAAAAAAAAGGAAATTTATACATATACACATTATTGGATCAAGAAGGTTAAAAGAGAAATTCTTGCATAGTTGAAGGTTCATAGCTAGTACTTACAAATAGAACTGCACATTCATAAGTGTGTCAGCTAAATTTTTAGAAACAGTTTTGTTATCTTCACCTGTGTGTATGCATTGACATATGGCTGTGAGTACAGGTGCTGGTGGAGGCTAGAGGCGTGGAACCCTATCTGAGGTGAGTACTGGGGATAGCAACATGTGCCTGTAACTGCTGAGCCATCTTTTTGTGTCCTCTATAAAAATGTTAAAGGTACTTCAGGGGAGGTAGAAATGAAGTGAAGAGAATAAAATAAGATTGCTGGGATTTTTTGTTGTTGTTTTTCTGTGTAACCTTGGCTGTCCTAGAACTTACTATGTAGATCAAACTGACCTTAAACTCAGCGGTCTGCCTGCCTCTGCCAGGAGTAAAGGTGTGAGCCACCACCACCCGGCTAAGATTGCAGTTGTAATAAGTTCTAAGAACCGTGGACAGGGCTGATGCTACTGAGTTTAGGGTTTTATACATGCCAAGCTTGTATTCTACTACTACGGTATATACTGCCCTAGTTCCCAGAGCTCTAATTCTTTAAACAAGTCTTGAAAGACAAAGCCACAGGCATCCCTTATGTGTAGCAATGTCCTTGGTGGGTTACTCATCTAGGATACGTTCCATATTTGGGATAACTGGAAAGTAGTTTTCAGATAGTTTTCTGTAGGCATCAGATTCTCTTAGAGTTCTAGTTTAGAAAGAATGTATATAATGAAAATAAGAACTAGATTTTGGGCTATGTGATGACCTGGGGCATAATGTATAATTTTTCTTTTTCTTAGGAGTTATAAACAGGGTTATTGTGTATACTGTAAAGGACAACAGACTAGGCAATAACAAGAGTACTGTAACTCATATTGAAAGATGAAAAAAAACCTAATTAGTTCCTAAAGCTCCCAAAAAGTCATTTGTAAATACAATTATTTATTAAACAATTCTAGGTACTAGGATTTTGCAGAATTATTTTAATGAGTGAAACTAGAAAAATGATTTTCAACTTTATTTTTCAGGTTTTGTTATGGATGTCAGGGAGAACTGAAAGACCAACATGTAAGTTTATTGGCTTTTTTCAATATTAGTACACAAGAAATATTGAAACAGTGACACCATAAGAAGTTATAAGTCGATGGTTAAAGACTTGTTCCCTATAAAGACAGTAAGTAGAGGTAAAATGGCAACAAGATAATTTAAATAGTTTGGTCATTCTCATTCTTATTTTACTACAGAGAGATTTAAATACTTTTCAGTTTTTCAAGTTAAATTGCATTTAGTTTAGAAATATTAAAAATACAGTATTATACTTTAGAGTCTATTATAACTTATCTTGAAATTAGCATTATGGCTTCATAAATGAGAAGTTGTGTCAGTAATGAAATACTTTAAACTTCTTTTGAAGACAGAGCCAGGTGTAGAGACTTGTGTCTATAATCTCAGCTACTGGGATGATGGGCAAAGAAAACACATGAACCTAGGAGTTCAAGGCCATCCTGGGCAGCATAGTGAGCTCTCATCTTAAGACAGGAGTTCAGAGCTGAGCGTGGGCTCAGTGCTGAGATCACAGGCTAGAGTTCTGGGGGCAAAACTTGATGTTTGCATGGTAGAGTACTTCATCCTTTGAGTGCTCTTCAGCCAAGTATCCCTATCCCTCCCTCCCTCCCTCCCTCTCCCTCTCCTCTCCCTTCCCCCCCTCTCTCTATCCCTCCCTTCCTCTCTCCCTTCCTCCTCCCTCCACCCCTAAATACACAAGCAAAACCTGCTCTGTCTGCGCAATGCTATGTGTCTATGTTTTCAGGTCTGACCATTGATATTGGCAAGACTGCTTCTCCCACTGTCAGTGTCCTGTGGTTGCTTGTGGATCTCTGTATGGCTGAGGCCCCATGGGCTTCCCCATATCCATGTTAGCATGTTTGATGTCCTCGTTCATGTTTAGGCAGTCACAACATCAGACTTGATGGGTGATTCTAACATTCCTAGGAGACTCAGTCTCACAACACACTCCCTGTTTCTCTGGCTTTTACAATCTTTCTTTCCCCTCTTTTGCAATCATCCCTGAGTCTCAGGTGCAGGAGTCGTATTGTAGATGTGTCAATTGGGACTGGGATTCACAACTCTGCATTTTGATTGGTTATGGTTTTCTGTAATGGTCTCCATCTTTTGCAAAGAGAAGTTTCCTTGATAAGGTGAGGATTATACTTTTCTGTGAGTAGAAGGACCAATATTTAGAATGAAGTTAGTGGTTTTTCTGGTTTAGTAAAGTGGTAGAGATAGTTTCTTCTCCAAGATCCAGGACTTCACAAGCTTTAGTAAACTAGTTGGCTAGGTTTCTAGTGTTTGGAATTCCTTCCTGTTCACTGGACCTTAAGTCCAGTTAGAGAGCTGTTGATTACAACTAAAGTATGTGTGCCACTATTACACCCTTAGGGTGTGCTGCTGTGCTGGTCATTGTTGTGGTGTTACAGCTGGGTAGGCCTGTTGGGTGCTTCCCTTCTTGGAAGCATGACTGGATCCTTCTGGTACCATCAGCGCTAGTCTTTAGGGAGGAAGCTTTCGGGTAGTTTGGTGAGTGCTAGCTTTCATGTTACCAGCAGGCTCCATTTGTCAGCTGTAAAGAGTACATTTTTACACTTTTGAAATGTAGTCACTTTTTAATCTGTATGTTATTGCTCTAGAATATTAGCCCAAAGCACAAGGACCCATATATATATATATATATATATAATCTGATTAAATAATGTATTTTTTTATTCTTACATGCCTTATGTGTGTCATTTGACATACTGTTGTATTTGTTTTTTTTTTTTTTTCCACCACTCTCTGCACTCCTCCCCTCCCCCCCATAGTCTTATAGCCCAGGCTGGTCTGGAACTTGATATGTGGCCTAGGATGACTTTGAATTTATGATCCTCCTGCCTCCACTTCCCAAGTGCTAGAATTATAGGTGTGTGCTTATTCTCTCAGCTCTGTTTGCCATATATTGCAGTTGAAAGGTTATTCTCTGAGAGCCACTCCTTATGCCTAAGAGCTGACTTAAGAGGGAAATAGCTGTGTGAGGCTTGAGGAAATTGTGTTAGATTGAATACATTGGGGTTAATATGGTATGTAGGATAGGGAACATTGAAGCGTATAGAGAGCAAGGCAAATGAATTATCCTTGGCTGTGCTGTTCTTGTCTTTTGGAAACTACTTTTGTTTATTTGCCTTTCTCCTTTCCATTGCAGGTCTATGTTTGCACAGTGTGCCAAAATGTTTTCTGTGTGGACTGCGATGTCTTTGTTCATGACTCTCTCCACTGTTGTCCTGGCTGTATTCATAAGACCCCAACTCCTTCAGGTATTTGATTCCAACACGAAGAACACACATACTGAGTGGGTTTAAAAACAAAACAAAACTTGTAACTGTAAATAAAATGATTCCTTGAATAAACTGATTCTCTAATTAAAACATGAAAACACTTTGAAAGAAGATCTGATTTAAGAAACTTAACTATGAATATAGTATTTTAATTTGGATTTTATCACTGATAAGCATTAAAATTTAATTAATTTTGTTTTCTATTATTTTGAGTCATTTTTATTCTAACTCATTAGTGTGTGTCATATATAATATAATGTATATATTACTTACAATGATTAAACTGATGTCATAATCTCAATTTTTTCATTTTAGATTTTTATTTACATGCCTGTGTGTCTACATGAGTTTATGTTTATACTAAGTGTAGGTACCCACAGGGGTCAGAAGAAGGCATCAGATTTTCTGGGAGTGGAATTTAAACGCAGTTGAGCATGCTGGGGACTGAACCCAGGTCCTGGGCAAGAGGAGCAAATGCTCTTGATCACTGAGCTATCTGTCCAGCTCCAAAAATGCTCTTTTTTTTTCTTTCTTTTAAACTGAAAACTATATTATCATACAAAAAATGGACTTTATTTTAGGAAATCAATTTCTAATTATGACAAGTTTTACTTTCAGAAATAAGTCCACAGAACAACACATTCTAATTCACCCTTATATTACCTGGTTTGCCGAGCAAGGAATGTCCTTATTCTTTGTAGGAGCTCCTTCTTTACGTTGTCAGGTACCAGGGTTCTCTGCCTTTTGCAGTGATTTTAGTCACCAAGTCATCAACAGTACTGTGTTCTAGTTCTTTTTCTTTCTCTCTCTCTCTCTTTTTTTTTTTTGGTTTTTCGAGACAGGGTTTCTCTGTATAGCCCTGGCTGTCCTGGAACTCACTCTGTAGACGAGGCTGGCCTCGAACTCAGAAATCCACCTGCCTCTGCCTCCTAAGTGCTGGGATTAAAGGCGTGCGCCACCACTGCCCGGCTCTAGTTCTTTTTCTTTTCTTTCTTTTTTTTTTTTTTTTTAAAGATTTATTTATTTTATTTATATGAGTACACTGTAGCTGTCTTCAGACACACCAGAATTGGATCCCATTGCAGATGGTTGTGAGCCACCACGTGGTTGCTGGGAATTGAACTCAGGACCTCTAGAAGAGCAGTCAGTGCTCTTAACCACTGAGCTATTTCTGCAGTCCCATCTTTTTTCCTTTTTTTTTTTTTTTTTGGTTTTTCGAGACAGGGTTTCTCTGTATAGCCCTGGCTGTCCTGGAACTCACTCTGTAGACCAGGCTGGCCTCGAACTCAGAAATCCGCCTGCTTCTGTCTCCCAAGTGCTGGGATTAAAGGTGTGCACCACCATTGTCTTACATAATCACATTTTTCTTTAGAGCTAAATAGTAGTCCATTTTTATATGTATATCACATTTTCATTATCCATTCATGGGCAGTGAGGTTGATTCCAATTCTTTGCTCTAGTGAATAAAGCAATAAATAATAAATACAGGAAATGTCTCTGGGTATATGTGAGGAGTGAAGTAGTGGAATCATATGGTAGTTCTATTTTTAATTTTTTTTTTCAAGACAGGCTTTCTCTGGCTCTTTCGGTACTTGTTCAGCTCTGTAGCCCAGGCTGGCCTTCAACTCACAAGATCCGCCTGCCTCTGCCTCCTGAGAACTAGGATTAAAGGCGGGTGCCACCCTGCCAGACTTATACTTTTAACTTTTTGAGGACTGTCCAACTCTGTTTTACAGTGGCTCTATTAATTTTCACCCTTACCAACAGTGACTAAAGGTTTCTTTCTGTCTATATTAATTTGAGCATTTGTTAGATTTATTGATGGTAGCCTTCCTGAGGTTAGATGGCATTTGCCTGATGGCAAGGGATATTGAACACTTTTTAATAAGACTATCTATGGCTGTTGTGGGATAGACCCCAGAGAGGACTACGCAGACATGGGTTTACAGGTTTTATTACCCGGCTGGCTCTGGGTGCAGAGGTGCGCTCAGCATGCCAGTGTAGCACTGAGCCTGTTTCAGGATGATCTTTTATGCACAAAAACCACGTGTGGATTTAGATACTTCAGTTAGCTAGAACCAGAAGCAGAACTGAAGAAACTAAATAGTGTGTTTTGAGACTTTCCCAGGACAATGCGGACTTGGACGGATGAGGCCTTTGCTTTAGTTTTGGCAGATGCTGCTGTCTATGGCCCGAGTGTCACTGCTGTCCTGGAGTCAGTGCTGAGGCCTTGGTCAGGGCCCTTGTTACAATGCCCAAGTTTTTTTTTTTTTTTTGTTTTTGTATTTTAAACTGTCCTTTCAGTTTATTTGCCAGTTTGTTGACTGGCAATTTTTATTTTCTTGGTATTTTCTGTAATTCTTTGTGAATTCCAGAAATTTTCCCCTTGTATGAAGTGTGGCTGGTGGAAGTTTCTCCCATTCTGTGGATTGTCATTTTGCTGTACTGATTGTTTCATTTGCTGAACAGTGGTTCTTTGTGTGGAACCAATTTCTGTTACAGGTAACCTGGTAACTGCTATCTTCTTTCCTTGGCAACAGAGGTGTTAGTAGCTTATAAGATATGCTTCTAGCACAGTCAGAATAGTCTTTATTTCCTACTCCTACCATGCGTAGAAGAAAGACCTTGAAAAGTCACCAGAACCGGCCTGTGGTGATACACACCTTTAATCCTGCACTTGAGAGGCAGAGGCAAGTGGATCTCAAGAGAGTTCAAGGACAGCCTGGTCCACAGAGTTCCAGGACAGTCAAGGCTACACAGAGAAACGTCTCAAAAAAAACCAAACTCTTTTTTCCGCGCTACTCAGGGACGGGTCCATACGGCGTTGTTCTTGGTTCCCATCGTAACTTAAAGGGAAACTTACACAATGTCCGGAGCCCTTGACGTCCTGCAGATGAAGGAGGAGGATGTCCTCAAATTCCTTGCTGCAGGAACCCACTTAGGTGGCACCAACCTTGACTTTCAGATGGAGCAGTACATCTACAGACGGAAAAGTGATGGTATCTACATCATAAATCTGAAAGAACCTGGGAGAAGCTGTTGCTCGCAGCTCCAGCCATTGTTGCCATAGAGAACCCTGCTGACGTCAGTGTCATCTCCTCCAGGAACACTGGCCAGCGAGCTGTGTTGAAGTTTGCTGCTGCCACTGGAGCCACTCCAATTGCTGGTCGCTTCACGCCTGGGACCTTCACTAACCAGATCCAAGCAGCCTTCAGGGAGCCACGACTTCTAGTGGTGACTGATCCCAGGGCTGACCACCAGCCCCTCACAGAGGCCTCTTATGTCAACCTGCCCACCATTGCTCTGTGTAACACAGATTCTCCCTGCGCTATGTGGCCATTGCCATCCCGTGCAACAACAAGGGAGCTCACTCAGTGCTTCTGATGTGGATGCTGGCCCGGGAAGTACTCCGCATGCGAGGTACTATCTCCTGTGAGCACCCATGGGCGGTAATGCCTGATCTTTGCTTCTACAGAGACCCAGAGGAGATTGAGAAGGAAGAACAGGCTGCTGCTGAGAAGGCTGTGACCAAGGAGGAATTCCAGGGTGAATGGACCACACCAGCTCCTGAGTTCACTGCTGCTCAGCCTGAGGTAGCTGACTGGTCTGAGGGTGTGCAGGTGCCCTCTGTGCCCATCCAGCAGTTCCCCACGGAAGACTGGAGTGCGCAGACAGCCACTGAGGACTGGTCAGCAGCTCCCACAGCACAGGACACCGAGTGGGTTGGAAACACCACTGAGTGGTCCTGAGCTGCTCTGTAGACACCTGAGCAAAGGAAAAAAAGGTAGAAGGAAAATAAAGTTCCCAAAAAGTTAAAAAAAAAAACCAAAAACAAAAACAAAAAAAACCTGAAAACCAACCAAACAAACAAACAAAAAAAAAAAAAGAAGAAGAAAGAAAAGTCACCAGAATGTATTAGAGACTGTGTAGCTTTATTTATTTTTTTATTTTTATTTCTTTTTACATCTCGGATCCGCATTTCCCCTCCCTTCTCTTCTCCCAGCCCCCCTCCCCTTCTCCCAATCCACACCTACTCCATTTATATTCAGAACAGGGCAGGACTCCCATGTAAATCAACCAACTTGGCATTTCAAGTTACAGTAAGACTCGGCACCTCCAACTGTCACCTTGCTGAAATCTAGAATCACCTCAGGAGAGAGCCTCAATTTAGGAATTATCTAGATTAGGTTGCCCTGTGGTCATGTATAGATGTGGAATTATCTTGTTAATTGATGCAAGTAGACTCAGCCCATGTTGGTAGAGCCATTCTCTGGCTTGGAGTTCTGAATTAGCTAGAAGAGCATAAGCAGCAAGCTGGCAGGCAGCATAGGTGCATTTATTTCTCTCTGCTCTTGACCATGGGTATGGTGTGTGGCTGTCTCAAGCTTACTGTCTGGTGACTTCCTTGCTGTTAAGGACTGGAATTTTAGCTAAGTCCTTCCTTTATTTTGCTTTCTGTTGGAATATCTTATCACCTCAACAGAAATGAAATCAGAACAAAGATTTAAACTCATATCATCTGATAGAAAGATAGTCCCAGTTTCGGATTTCATGTCCATGTTTGATAAGGTTAAGATGAATATTGTTGCTATATTTCAAAAGGAATTTACCTTTTCATAATTATTGAGAGAAATATTAGTCTTGTTTAAAGATTAAAGAAGTAGAAACTGGGTGTGTTTCTTAGCATAAGAGCACATGTTTAGTGTGTGTAAGAGCCTAGTGTCGCCGGGCAGTGGTGGGCGCACACCTTTAATCCCAGCACTTGGGAGGCAGAGGCAGGCAGATTTCTAAGTTCGAGGCCAGCCTGATCTACAGAGTGAGTTCCAGGACAGCCAGGGCTACACAGAGAAACCCTGTCTCGAAAAACCAAAAAAAAAAAAAAAAAAAGAGAGACTAGTGTGTTCATCCCTCGCACGCATTAAAACTTGGGTCTTTAATTTCCTATTTCCTTCTGTGAACTTCATAAATCCCTCGCACGCATTAAAACTTGGGTCTTTAATTTCCTATTTCCTTCTTGTAACTTCATAATATATTAATTCCTTATACTTTCACTAAGTGTGTACTTTGTTGGGAAGGGGTCAAGTATTAGGGTACCAGAGCCTTACTCATGTCAGATGTGCACATTTTCACTTTCTTTTCTATAGTGCTATAGTTTAAACACGGCCTCCTGCATGCTAGACAAGCACTCTATCCTGAGTTAGCCCTAAGCCCTGCATATTCTTATTATTCAGTCTGACAGTTTTTATTTTTTAATTAAAGCACTTTGTCCATTTACACTTAGTATGTAAATTAATATGTAGTACAATAAATATACTTGAATACCGTTATATTCAAGTGTATGTGTAACCACTGATACTTTCGGCTGGGGGGTGTGTGTCAAAATATACATCATTGTGGTATTGGTTTAAACCATTGTATCTTTTGAATTGTATTTTTAAACTTTGTAAAATTTTCTTGACAGTTAGAAACTTGTATCTTGTTTTTATTCTTTTTGTTTTTGTTTTTTTTCAATACAGGTTTTCTCTGTATAGCCCTGGCTGTCCTGGAACTCACTCTGTAGACCAGGCTGTCCTCAAACTCAGAAATCCGCCTGCCTCTGCCTCCCAAGTGCTGGGATTAAAGGTGTGCGTCACCACCACCCGGCTTGTTTTTATTCTTTTAGTGGATTTCTAAACCTGAGTTCCCTAGAAAATAACAAGTCAAAGATGAAGCATTGTTACTTCATTTGAGAGGTGCCAATCTGGGGATCGATGGTGAGGAAGAGCAGGGAAAATGCTAGGGAAATACTGAGTGGTACAGTGTGTTAGCACAGTGGTCAGGCTTCATGGCAAGCTGTGAGTAGATGCAGGCACCTCCAAGCATGTGTGCCTTCTTGGAGTGTGCAGTTATAAAGAGGACCACAAAGCATTTGAGCAGCCCATAGAAGGGAGAGAAAAAGTAGTTTGTCTGTCTGTCTGTCTGTCTGTTGTGTATGGAGGTGGTGCATTCTTGCGTGTTGGAGGTCGGAAAACAACTTAGAGCTAACAGTTCTCAGCCTCCACCATGTAGGTCCAGGGATGGAACTCAGGTTGTCAGGTCTGCAGCAAGCTGCTTTACCTGCTGAGCCATCTAGCTGGTGTGAGCCACCATACCTGGTTTTACGTGATGCTGGGAATGAAACCCAAGGCTGTATACTTGTGAGGCAAGTCCTCTCCCATCTGAACTACATTCCTGGTTCTTATTTTAATAGTGTGGCATTGTGTACAGCCCTGAAAGGTGCAGTGACAACTCAGGACGGGTAGGCTTGGTGACTTTAGTTCGGACTCCTGCCAGCCAAGGAAGCTGAGCAAGGGCAGCTGTGCTGGAGTAGAAGGTAAGCATCAACTCTGATGAAAGGACTCAAGGGAGTCTGAGAAGGCATCAGGAGTTTGCCTTCGGATTATCATAAAGTACAACAACCTAAAGTTAGTGTCACCTACTCCACCGTCAGACAATAAAAGGATCAAAATAACCTGAATTCGTTTGACTTTTTCCTCAAATATAATTGCTATATATTTCATTTTTTTTCTGTTATACAACACATTAATATGCCTTAATCAGTTACGGTTTATTAAGATGTAATATATTTACTACTTTCTTGGCTCTTTGTTTCTTCTTTCAAGTCCGTTTAAAATTTCTTTTTTTACTTTAATCATAGTAACATTCAAAATGTAGTATATGCTGTATATTTGAGTTAGTAAAAATAATATAATCAAAAGAAATACTGGGAATTAGTGGAAATCATTATGTCCAAATATAGGATCAACTGAATTTATAAATCTTGAAGTAGATTGATCAACAAAAAGAAGAACAAATTACTAACATTCAAAATAAAATGAAGGCTGAAGAAACGGCTCAGGGGCAAGCGCCACTAGGCCCAGTGACCTAAGTTCAGTTTCTGGGGCTCACAAGGCAGGAGGGGAAGTGATTGCTGCAAGTTGTCCTCTGGCGTGCACACATGTGCTGTAGGGAAAAGGTAAGTAAAAGATGATCTAGGTAAGATGGTGAACGTCTGCAATTACAGCACTTGGGAAGCTGAGACAGGAGGGTAACCTCAGGTTCAAGGTCATCTGGGCTAAGGTAAGACCTTGTGTCAAAAAAAAAGCAAAACAAGAATACAAGAGAGATACAATTCTAAAATGTCAGAATTTACATATTTATTCCCCAAAGAAATAATCATTTTCTAAGACAGTGTAGTGACACATGCCTTTAATCCTAGCACTTGGGAGCAGAGGCAGGCCTGTTCTATATAATTCCAGCAAAGCCAGGGTTATATAGGGAGACTGTCTCGAAAAAGAAAACAAACAAACAAAAAAGCATCTCCTCTTTTTACTAGTTCTCAGGTTCTGTTGTAATCCTTTTTAGTTGTGTAAGTTGTTTGACCTCAGCATGCCTTTCCCTTTAAAGACACAGGATGGTCACAAAGTTGAGGGTTAAGGAGTTAAGGATGGATCTGGGAGGAGTATGTGGTGAATATGCCCAAATTCCATTGTATGAAAATTTCAAAGAATTAATGTTTTTTTTGGAGACAAAACATTTGTTGAAACAAAAAATCGGGGCTTCAGCTATTCACGAAAAAGAACAGTAATCATTTTGCAAGATTATGACACAACTTCCTCCTTATTATACCCATGTTCAGGTCCATCTGTGTAATGGTTAGAAAATTCACACCATGAAGCAGCGTCCTGAATGTGGAGAAAGAAGGGCACTACCAGCGTTTGGGAGATATCTTAGTGGGATCTCTGGACCTTCAGTAACTTACAGAGTTTAGGGGAAAGACAGGAAGTTTGAGTTCCTAGGCCTATATGAGAAAACAAAGGGGCACAGGGCGAGTTAGCCTTCTGCGAGTACTCTTAGTGCCTTAACAGTTCTTGTGGGTTCAGACCTACAAGGACAGAAGACTCATTTGTTTAACTTCTTTTCTGGGGAGAGGCTATTACAAGATGGACTATGGACTCTGTTTACCTGTGTGAATTGCTGCTTGAGTCACACCTCACAGCAGGGTCCTAGAAACAATACACTTCATTTGTCATTTATTAATGTACTCAGCAGACCTTATATTGTACATGTAGAGTTGAAGCATCAGGGATATACATAATGAAAACAAGACAGTAGGAGACTTACAAAGGAATTCATGTGAAAGTGCTAACTGTGTCAAGTGTTAATGGCAATGGCAGGGAGGAGCTGTGCTAGGTCTGGCCCAGGTTATTGCAGTGGTAAATTCTTGAAGATATTGGTCACATCTAAAGGAGACTGTTTCCGGTAAGCTGAGCATGATAGGAGGGAGGCTGTCATTTTTGCTTCATACCTGCTTGTGTCTTTTTGAATTTTATTCATAGGCATTTGCTCAAAAATTGGAATAAAATATTTAAAATGAGGAAAACTATTAGTTGGCTCCAGGCTATTTCTTTCCACAACCCCCTGCCCTATTCTGAGAATGTAGTTCCTCTGTTACTATACATTTTAAAAACTGATATATCTGATTTATGAGTTAAGGTCTCCATATATTGCCCAGATTGCTCTCAAAACTCCTGGATACAAGTAATCTTGTCTTATTCTGAGTAGCTGGGATTATACATATTTAACATTAGCTTGATTTAAATACCTGGTAATTTTTCTTCATGTGCATGTGTGTATAGTGTGGGTGTGGATATGTATCTGTGTAGGCCAGAGGACAACCTTGGGTGCCATCCTCCAATAATTCTTTGGAAGGTATTCTTTGAAACAGGGTCTTTTATTGGCTTGGAAATCATTAATGAGGTTAGATTGGCTGAGAAGTGATCCTAGGGATCCTCCCCCCTCCCCCGACCCACCGCATTCCCCAAACTAAGGTTTTGACTGAATACACCACACCTAGTGTTTTATGTGGCTTCTAGGACATGAACTCAGGCACACACACACACACACACACACACACACACACACGTTAAAAATGAAGTCACACTAAAAATGTAAATATCTGACAAAGTACTGATATATTTAAAATATAGGAAATTATTATAACTCAATTATAGAAAGGTAAACTAATTTTAAAGTAAGACGGTCTGGTAGTCCTTGATGCGGCACATTACTGGTAAATGGATGACTGTGCAGGTATGTTAGCTGCAGCAATGGAGGTACCCTCACTGATGCAGGAGCTCTTAACCTCTTCTCTGCTTCCCTTTAATGCACCAACTGCTGAATTAAAGAAGTTTTTTCCTTATTAGATGAAGATGGAGATGGCTATGGGAACGTGCGTGAACTTGGCCTTCCCATATGGTCACTGACAAAACCCAACAAGCCAAATTTCAGGATATGACCAATGAGCTGGGCACCATTGATATCCCAGAATTTTTACTCTGTTGGAAAAAAGAAAGAAAAAAGAAGAATGTGAATGTTGTACCTCACATGGTCTCTGCTTCAGTTCTTGCCTCTAGGCACCTGCTTTGAGTTCTTGTTTTGGTGCCCCTCAGTGATGGTCTGTTAGCTGTGAGCAAAAAAGCTCTTTCTCTCCTGAGCTGGTTATGGTTAGGTTTTATCACAGGAACAGAAAACAAACTAGGGCAGTGTGCATTTGAAAATGTTCCTTTTCATGTGTACACATCTTGCTTAAGAAAGTGGTGTCAAAAACATTACTTTAAAACTTGAGGCAGGACAGGATCTCTGGCTGTAGGGATCATACAGTTCAGGATGGAACTAGGGCCTTGGCTCCGTTGGTTTAAGGACTTAGTCTTTGACTTTAGTGATTCCAGAGTTTAACTCAGTCCCTGGTCTGTGGCTCCAGTGGTCCCAAAGATCACCTTGGAACCTGGCCTTTGATCTGAGCCATCTGAGAGTTCACCTCAGGACTCAAGTTTTGTCTGCAGTGGTCCCAGAGTTTACCTTGGACCTTCAACTCCAGGGTCCCAGATGTCACTACAACAAGGGTTTTAGCAGTCCCTGAGTTTATCTTCAAGCCAGAAATTTGGCTATAGCAGCTCTAGAGTTCACCATGGGATAGGGCTTTTGGCTCTAGAAGTCTCAGCACTGACTGTTGTGCACAGGCTTTGGCTCAAAAGCTCTTAGAGACCAATATAAGACTGAAGTCTTATAAGACTCTTCTTCCCAGTCAGAATTCAATGTGAAACTGGCATTTTGACTTCAGCCCCTAGAAGATTCAGAGTTCAGCATTCCACTGGGTTTTTTTTTTTTTTTTTTTTTTTTTTTTTTTTTGGTTTTTCGAGACAGGGTTTCTCTGTGTAGCCCGGCTGTCCTGGAGCTCACTCTGTAGACCAGGCTGGCCTCGAACTCAGAAATCCGCCTGCCTCTGCCTCCCAAGTGCTGGGATTAAAGGCGTGCGCCACCACCGCCGGCCCCACTGGGGTTTTTATTCCATGTGGCCACTCTGGTGATCAGTGTGTGATGGTCCTGTTGTTACTCTGTCATGTCTAGGTCACCTCAGTAAACCTGCTTTGGAGTCAACACCAAGCTTCACCAGTCTCCATAGCTGAGATTCATGAAGACTCACAGAAAAAAAGACAACCAGAGAGTTGGAAGAGACCTGAAAACTATAAGATAAATCTAATAGACAAAACACATACACAAAACACAAAAAGAAAATTAAATGGCAAAACAACCCATCACAACACTCATTCTAAACCTGGCAACTCCCTTATAATGGAAGCCAAAGTCAGTGAGAAGGAATTCAGTCTTACTTTTTATAAGAATTAATGACCATAAAGAAGTCTCAAGAAGATGGATGAGTTAAGGACATCTATCCAAAATTTACACAAGAGAGTCTCCAGAGAGAGTGAAAATTTAATACATTGGAGGAGAAAGTCCAGTATAGGAAGGGAAAACTCAGGAAGGGAATTGAAACATTAAAAGCCAAATAGAAATACTGAAAGTGAGGGAACTGGTCAATTAAATAAAAATCACATTGTGAAGTATTGCCAACAGACAAGACCATGCAGGAGAACAAACATAAGGAATGAGAATACAAAGAGGAGACAGCTATACAAACAGACATATATAAGGAGAAAATTAAACATGAATGATATTTCTATGAAGTCTGAGATGCATTTAGGAGGGCATGGTGTAGAATGAACAGAGATAAAGTCAAAAGGAATAGATAATGTTTAATGAAATTATACTAGAAATGTCTGAAACCCAGAGAATGAAGTAGACATTCAAACACAACAGGCATTCAGAATACTGAGTCAATATGGCTAATGAAGAAATTCACCATACTTCATAGTTAAGATGTCAGAAATACAAAGTAAAGAAACACTATTAGCATGGTATGAGAAATACATCAACTCATTTTACCAAAGCAGGAATATCTAAATAGACATTCATCTGTACCAGGAAAAGCATGAACTGATATATTTGAAGTTCTGAAAGTAAGTAACTCTGAACCAAGAGTGATATACCCAGAAAAGTTAACTTTCACAATTGATGAAGAATAAGGTTTGTTGTTGTTTTTTTGTTTTTTGTTTGTTTTTTGGTCAGGTTGACACAAGGTAGAGTTATCTGGAAAAGGGAAATGAACTGAGAAAGTGTCTCCATCAGATTAGCCTCTTAGACAAGTCTCTGGGGATATTTCTGAGACTAATGACTGATATGGGAGGACCCAGTAATCCCACCCTGGGCAGGTTGTCTTGGGTTGTGTAACAAAGCAGGCCAAGCAAGCCATGGAGAACAAGCCTGTAAGCTGCACTCTTCCATGCTCTTTGCTTCAATTTCTTCCTCCAGTTTTCTGCATTGACTTCCTGCACTTGCTTCCATTGACAATGGATTGTAACCTGTAAACTGAAATAAAACCCCTCCACTCCACACCAGACTTTGGGTCATGGTGTTTATCAGAGGAACAGAGGTAAATTAGGTCTGGTATAGCACTTTCCTCAAACATTAAAACTAACCCAGACTAGTGGGTGTTGGGCTGTAGCGTGCATGGGCATGGGTCCTGTTGTGTTGATGTGTGGGTCCCGGGTCTGCCCCTCTAAGGGGCTAGGGCTGCAGCTCAGAGAGGCAGAGGCGCGGGATGTTGACTATGTTCACACCACTCAGGTGCAGGGCAGATGTCAGGCTGTGAGAAGCCTCCGGACTCACTCCGGGGGCGGGGGAACACATTCTGAGGTCCCGTGGGGCTGGAGCTCTTGAGCTGGGGACCCTGGGCCAAAAGGAGGCCACAAAGTGACTGGTTCTCAGGTCCTTGGGCTCTCAGGCGCAAAGAAACAGAAGCTAATTCCCTTTGTCCTTTCATCAGGGCCTCTGAGAAAGCCTTAGATCAGCCAGACTCTCAACAAAATCCTTTCATCTCAGAGAAAAGCTCCTTAAGACACAGGGTGTTTGAAGGAGGCAAAACATTCATCTTGCAGGGAGAATTGTTAAATTCAAAAAGTAAACAACTCAAAGGTTTCAGAAAGTTCCTGAAACTGACCAGATTCTCTAGGACTATCCCCCACTATGCATATAAAAGTGGTGAGAACTACCTAGATGCACTCTCAAACAAGCTGAGATGAGCTAAACTGATTGGAAGTGGCTCAGACCAATTGAACCTGCCTAGAAGGTACACTTTCCAGCATGCTGAGCTGCCTGCTGGTAGTAAGTATGCTCTGGGTTTCTAGCTCTGGTGAGCTGTCACCTGTGCTGGGATGACTTTTGGTGAAACAACTTTGGGGTCATTTCTGCTCCCATAAATAACTCTTCACCCAACTTCCTGTAAAGTAACCATAGTAAAACTCACTGGATCAAATCAAGTTAGATTTATTTAAGCTTTATATGTGTGTGTGTGTGTGTTAAGTTTGTGGGTTTATTTATACAAATGAATGAAGGTGCCCATGGAGTCCAGAGATGTTGAATACCCTGGAGCTGGAGTTACAGGTAATTGTGAGCTGCCTGGTGTGGGATCAGGAAATTGAATTTCCATCTTCTGCAAGAACAGCTCTCTAAGAGCAGTGAGTAATCACTCTTAACCACTGAACCATCTCTCCAGCCCCAGATGTTTGTTTGTTTGTTTTTGTTGTTGTTGTTAAATACAGGATTTTACTGTATAGCTCTGGCTTGCTGGGATTAAAGGTGTATACCACCACTCCTGGCACCAAGTAGGACTTTGGTGGGATTCGTTGGTTGGTTTCCTATTAGGGCTGAGTAGATGTTTGCTCACGTCTCCCCAAGAATAGTGTCGCAAAAATTAGGACAATCCTAAACTGTTCAAAATGAAATACATCTTCTGGGACTTATTTCTTCTGGGTCCTGACTAACCATGATAATACAATATAGAGCCTTAACTAGTAGCTTCCTCAACTATGAAATTTAAATTTTAGTTCCTCAAATACTTTCTTAGTTTCTCCTTAAAGGGCTTCAATGAGGTCTTATGCTAAAACAAAACAATCAGTTGGGGAGATAGCCAAGCCCAGGATTTACCTAGTTGAAGGAAAGATCTGATCTACACCACATGCCTCCACCATGTGACATGTATAACCCTCACCACAAGCATACTCATAATAAAAGCTTTTATTTAATAAAAGAAAGATGAATATAAGGATGAGGTGGGTAAGGAAGCTGTTCATATACATAGAAAGTTCCTGGAGAATACTGGTTCTTGATTACTGTCAAATGATTGTAAGGAAACCCTTATAGGCAGCTCATGTGTTTGGATATGTTTTTGTCCAGCTACTAGTGTTGTTTGGGCGGTTTGTGGAACCTTTAAGAGGCGGAGCCTCATTGGAGGATGTATTTGGCTACAGACTTATGGATTTATAGCCTGACCCAACTTCTTTCTCTTTCTGCTTCTTCGCTGAGGATGCAACGTGACCAGTAGGCTCTGCTCCTTCTACCACACCTTCTGTGCCACGATGAAATTTATCCCTTCAAATTGTAAGTCAGAACAAACCCTCTTTTCTATTAAGTTGCTTTTATCAGGGTATCTTATCCAAGCAGAAGGAATAATGCGGCTTGTATTGCAAAACATGATATAACTAAGCAAAGCTGCCGAGAAGTCATGGCCAGTTCCTTGTGTAGAGCGGTGGAACAGGAAGCTAGAGTTGGGTAATTGTGTCCTTTGATTAGGAACATGACCTTTGTCTTGTCATCTTTAAGGGGAAGACATCACAAGACCACTAAAAACAACTAGTCAAAGATTTGAGCAGCCCTGCTCCTTTGTGGCTTCAGAGGAATGATTCCTGGGGGTTTTATACACTAGTGATAAAGAGTTGTTTTAAAAAATATTATTAGGTATTATTAAATGTGATCATTTCTACATGATTGCCAGATGTGTCTTCAAATCCAAAGGTGTACTTTACCTTAAAGGTCTTCAGTTTGCACAGAATCTCAACACTCAGGAGACTGAGGCAGGATGGTGTCAACTTTGAGGTCAACTTGGGCTTATAGCAGGACTGTGTCCCTAAAGCAAAATAAAAATGAATGGAATAAATGAAGGCCTTCAGTATGTTGCAGTTTTGTAGAGAGATGGGTAGTAGACAACTTTCAAACTGGATGAAAAGATCAAAGTAGAGTGTTTAAGACATGTTATAAAGAGAATCTGTTCCACTCTAGCTACAGGTATGAACGAATACTCCTGTGGGTTAACTGAAATGCAGAGTATGCAGACAAGGACCTGAGGATTGGTCATATGCAAATAGTGAGGTGTTCGTAAGGTTCCCTTTGGACCAAGTAATGATTTATGCTTCAAAAATTCTCTAAGTGGATGACTTCTTATGTGAGCCAGATGTTGGGGGAATAGAGAGAGGTTTGTCGTAGACTAACTTGGTCATTTGCTTCAAATTGTGTTGAATGATGACCTGAAGAACAATGTGATCCATAAGGAGGAAAAGATCTCAGGTCTAGCAAGCCAGATGGTAATGTTCAGGGGAATGATTAGAAATGACATCCAAAAAGGAGGAAATAAATGGAATTACTTCTGAAATTTCAAATGATATGATAATTAATGCCAATAACTGGTTATAGGGTGTTCCACCAACTCCTCAAGCTGTGAACGCACCAGAGAGAATTTCTAATTTATTTTAGCCTTGCCTTCTGATGACACAAAAGCAGAACTTGAAGTCTCTCTCTTTTTTAAAAGATTTATTTATTTATTTTGTGTATATGTGTACAATTATAGCCGTCTTCAGACACACCAGAAGAGGTGTCAGATCCCATTATAGATGGTTGTGAGCTACCAATGTGGTTGCTAGGAATTGAACTCAGGACCTCTGGAAGAGCAGTTAGTGCTTTTAACTGCTGAGCCATCTCTCTAGCCTCTTTAAAGCAATTCTTATGGTTGCATGGTTGCATGGAAAACACCCATTGTCCCAGCAGTCAGGAAATGGAGGCAGAACCATGAGGACTACATGGTCAGTTCCTTCCTCAAATGTAATATCAAAGAAACTAAAAAATCCAAGAAGGCAGTTCTTCTGTTAGTGCCATGCCTGATGATGTCTTTTAAGTGTACTCAGAAACTTCTTTTCTTTCTAAATGAAATAAAACAACGAAGAATGTGATGTGATGAAGGTTTTGAGCATGCAGTATAGATATCAGGGCATTTGTAGTGGTCTGAATAAAATAGTCTGAAGGTAGTGAGGAAAGTTTAATGGTGTGACTATTCCATGGTACATAATGTATTGCCATAACTAACCCTGCCAATTAGAAGCAAAGGACAGTTAATTTGTGTGTGTGAAAATGGACTTAGAGATTTTAGACAGAAAAATTCTCACACTTCAACATTAATATGTGCATTTCTATTATTTATAAATTCTAAAACATTATAATCAAATCAAATGCCTGATAAATATGATTGGATAAATAACCTATGACATACACATATAGAAATATAACATTAACAAGGCAGTGTTAAGTGCCGACACATGCTATCTTGTGTATATATATCATGAAATTATGTTAAGTGAATGTCATCAAATAGGAGGACTACATATTATAGTCCAGTGTGGGAAAAACCGCGGGGGGCCGCAGCAGCAGCCCCAGGCCCACACGGCAGCCGCCCGGGACCTGCGAGGTGGAGGCTGCCTGGAGGCTTCCAGGCAGCCTGTCTCACATACCAGAGGAAGGTCCCAGGTTCCATGGGCTGGAGGCTTTGTCGGTGGCAGGCCTGGCAGGCCCCAATGATACGAGGAAGTCCTTGGTTCCAAAAGGCTTTATTGTCATGGCGGATGGTGGATGGATCCGGATGTACCCCCCCAAACTCTGGCAGACCTGATTAAGTAGGGAGGGAGAAAGGGGGAGGTTCTGGGGAGGAATGGTTAATTGGCTCCACCCTCTGACCTTCATTAGTATGTAAATCTCTAGGGCCTGAGGCCTGTAGTTACACCCTCTACTGTGCACTTTGGGAGGGGCTGTAATGGCCTTCGTGACTGAACCATGTAGGTCCATGGAGATAGACTGGTTTTCAGGACCCTGAGTTCTGGGGCGTGGCCGAACTCCTGCTGTTTCTCCCTTGGAGTCTCGGGTTCTAGGCCCATGCCCAGCCAAGAACCAGGATACCCTTATACAGTCCCATAGTCCAGTTTTGTGAAATCTCCAGAATATGCAAATTTAACAAGGCAGAGTAAATTAGGTGCCCACCGATCACTCTCTACTTACTAACTGAAGAAACGATTTGACCAGCTGCCTCAAGATTCTGGCACCATGATTTCCATGCCATGATGACTATGCCCCATGACTGTAGTCTCTGGCCTAGAGAGTTTACATTCTGGGATAGGAGAGAATTAAAAGTCAGGCCAGTATGGGCAGTTAAAACTTCTCTAAGATATAACCTGGAGGAATCTTTTCCTTTTCTTGTCTTTTTTAAAAGAAAAGATTCATTTATTTTATGGGTGTGAGTACACTGTAGCTGTCTTAAAGTCACACAAGAAGAGGGCATTGGATCTCATGTAGGATCATACAGATGATTGTGAGACACCATGTGGTTGCTGGGAAGTGAACTGAGGACCTCTGGAAGAGCAGTCAGTGCTAACTGCTGACCCATCTCTCCAGTTCCCAGAAATCTTTTTCTAGATAATTCTTTTAAAAAATATCTTTTACTTAATATTTGAGAGTATCAAATATCTTTTTTATTAAGAAGACATATATGTTTCTATGATATAAATGATATATCATTTCAAATCTTTCCAAAAATTTATTGACTGCATATATTCTGTGAGTCTCTGTGTTAAAATCCTTTAGCTATTTTATTTACAAAGCTTTTAAAATCTATTCTTTGAGATTTCATACATCCATATAATGTATCTTGGTCATGTCTCCCCCACTCCCATCTCTGCTCACTACACCCCATACAGGTCCTTTCCTATCTTGATGACCCTCTCTTTCTTTTTTTCATAATTAATGGAGTTCAACTAGTGCTGTCTGTATGGGTATGGGGACATCCTCTGCGTCATAGGGGATCTACAAGTGGCCACACCCCTAGAGGAAAACACCTGACTCTGTTCCATAGCATCCATGAACTGCCAATAAGCTATTCAGTTGGGACTGGACCTCATGAGCCCCTCCCCTGTCTATGCTAGAACGATGACTGCCTTAAGGTTATGAGGTCTTGTGCAACTTAACTACAGCTGCTGTTGAGTTGATGAGTTCAATGTCCATGTCCTGTCTAGAAAACCACATTTTACAACTTTCTTCCTCCTTCTCTAGCTCTTATTTTCTTTCTGTCCTCTTATCCATGATATTTCCTAAGCCTCGTGGGGTGAGGTTGATATAGATGTCTCATTTAGGGCTGAGCATTCAAGATTTACTTATTCTGAACGCTTTGACCATGTAGGAATTCATACATGCACTGCAGAAGGAACTTCTTTGACCAAGACAGAGAGCTACAGTAATCTATGGGAATAAACATTCAGGAAGCAGTTGACAACATGACCATAGAGTAAAGCATTAGTAATAGATTGCTGCTCTGGTTGGCTTTGGAGGTCAGCTTGACACAGATTATAATTATCTAAAAGGAGAATCTTAGTTGAGGAAATTCAAGGATCATATTTCTCAGTAGAGATACTCTCTTGATTGTTAATCAGTTTAGGAGGGACCAGCTACTGCAGGCAGTTCCATCCCTAAGTAGGTGGTCATTATTTATATCAGAAGGCTAGCTGACTATACATGGGTCTGTGAGCCAGCTACCAAGCTGCAGTCTACATGGGTAATGCTATGCTTCTTTGAGTGTGAAGTGAGGTCCTTAGTTGGAGGTAATGCTGTGTGGAATAGCAGGCAGATCTGTCTTCAGGCTTCTGCCTTGACTTCCTTTAGTGATGGACTGTGACCTGGACTTATGAGATAAAAGAAATCTTTCCCTTTCTAAGTTGCTATTTATTGGTCATAGTATGTATCACAATATCATAAGAGAAAAGCAAATAGAGCACTTGCCCCATGAGGTCTATGACCTCTCAGCTACGGGCACTTTAAAAAACATTTATTTTTACACTAAACAGAATGTCACTCTGCAGCCTTGGCTGGCTTAGAACTTGCTATGTAGACTAGACTTACCTCAAACTCACAGAAATCTTCCTGCCTCTGCCTTCTGTGTGCTGGGATTAAAACCATGTGCCAACATACCTAGTTTAACCAATGGCTTTTAGCCTGGTTTACAGTAGCAGGCATTGGATTTCTCCCATGTGGAGCAGCCCTCAAGTCTAATCAGAAAGCCATTCCCTCATGCCTCTATGTCACCACTGTGCATCTCTCACTAGAAACATTTAGAGTTACTTAAGCCTACTCAAGGGTTTAATTTGAAACTCTATACTACGGTGGTTGTCAACTTTCTTAATGATGTGAACCTTTAATAAAGTTTCCCATGTTGTAGTGACCCCCAACCATAAATTTACTTTGTCACGACTTCACAACTGTAACTTTGCTACTATATGAATCTTGGTATAAATATCAGTGTTTTCTGATGGTCTTACGAGACCCCTGTGAAAGGTCCTTCGACCCTACAGGCTGAGAACCAGTGATCAATAGGCTCTTGGGTAATGTCGAGAGATTCAGCCTTCATTGAAGACACATTATATTGTATAACCACAATGAATTATCTAGAAATCTCTTATGGTCTGTGATAAAAAGTTGATGTTATAGGAAGACGTTAATTGTAGATGATAGTGGATGTAATGAATTGCAGCCTTCTAATTGCTTCATCCTAAACTGATAGGGTTTTAAGAATGTATTAAGTAGGGTTGGCTAGATGGCTCAGCAAGTCAAGGCACAAGTCTGTAAGTCTGATACCCTGAGTGTGATCCCTGGGATACACTTGGTAGAAAGAGAGACCTGACTCATTCAAGGTGTCTTCTGATTTTCACACAGGTGCCATGCATGTGTGTTTACACACACACACATACACACACACACACACACACACACACACACTTTAAAATGTAACAAAGTGCATTAAATTATCTAGCATTTGGGAGACTGAGGTAGGAGGATTTCCACAAGTTCAAGCTAACCAAGAATATATAGCTGTCCAGGAACTTGATTTGTTAGACCAGGATGGCCTTGAACTCTGAAGTCCACCTGCCTCTGCTCCTGAGTGATGGGACTAAAGGTGAGTGCCACCACACCTATCTATTCCAAGGATAATTTAATCCTCTTGTTTACTGTTACAAACTATTGGTGGAAAGTTTCAACTTGATTTACCTCAGAAGCACTGCTCCATTGCATGAACGAATCTGAGTATCTGAGGTAACTGAAAGTCCCAGTGAATCAGATAGGATTCACCAGAAGGGCTGGTTAGCTAAGGAAAAGAAGACCTAGCAAATGGTAAAAAGTTAGGATTTGGGTTACTCTTAAAAACTGCAACTTACAGAATTAATTTACTAGATGCCAGATGAAGTTAAAATGGATCAAAAACTGGCTAGTTTTCTTGATTCCTGGAGAAATCACATATTATGTTTGAAAGTTTTTGCAAACCTTTGTTTTCAAGCTCTGGGTTTTGTTGTCTGGGTGTTTGGAGAGGAGTTAAATATAAGTGCGGCTTTGAACGTTAGCACACTCTGTAGAAGTTCAAGTAGCCATTGTCCAGTGGGTTCTGATGGAGCCACAGAACCTGTTTCAAGGAAGTATCAGCTACCTGTGGCCACTCCCGGAGCCTCTCCTCACAGCTCATGCCTGTCAGCCCAGATGACCACTGGGATGCTGGGCTAGGAAGCCATGGTGACTCCTTTCCCTTAGGAAATAGGTCTCGGTTTCTAAGCAGACTTTAATTCCTGTTGAGAGACACAAAGTTCTGATATGTGAATTTCATTGCAGGAATCTACCTGAGGAAGAAGTAGGAACCTGACCAAACTGAAGGTAAAAGGACTTCAGGTGACTGTTAGCCAGAGCCAGTTCCTGACAGACACCACATACCTTAGCTGGATGCATGTGGTAGACTTGGCAATTCTTACTTTTAGGGACTTACTCTGAGGATATGTTAAAACTTGGGGAAGGTTTGTGTTTTAGCATATTGAAACCCATTTTGTTTATAAAGAGAAAAATGGGAATGGCATTAATGCTCTATTGTAGAGGAGTAGTCATGAAGAAGTGTTAATAAATTAAACAACAACAGAAGCCAATCAAAGAGAAGAAACATACAAACAACCCAAAAGCACTTCAGGTAAAAGGTATGCCATGCAAGCCTGAGGTCAATCCCTGGATCCACTGTGGATGGAGGGGTGAGGAAACACAAGCTTCCAAAAGCTATTCCCGGGCCTCCACAGGACCACTGTGGCATGGGTGTGTGCCCACACTCACAAGTCACAATACTCCATCATACAGCATGTTAAGGGGCAAAACAAGGTTCCCTTTTGTGTTCTAGTCTGGTTGTTAAAAAAAAGTAGAGAATCAGAAGGAAGCCAATGATTATTTTGTTTTGAATTTCAGAGAAAACAATGAAGAAGGCAAGGTGTGAATCATGGCAGCTGCCGAGGAGAGAAATGAGAAGAGGGGACAAGTCACACATTTCAGTTAGGACCAAGACAAGTTCACCAATGGATTTAGTGAGCATCTCATGGGCTGGTGTTGTGGTCTTCAGGGAAATGGAATCTAACGTGTCAGGAGCCCATGCCCTAGGCTTTGATCACTACCCAAAATGAAACTGAAAGAAAAGGAAAAAGTTACGGGTTTAAAGAGATTTATTTATTCTACACACACACACACAGACACACAGAGACACACACACAGACATACACATAGACATATACACAGGCATACACACACAGACACACACAGACACACACAGACACCACACACACACACACACACACACACACAGACACACACACACAACCCCACACACACACACACACACGCACGGGGTTTTTTGTCTCCATACATGTCTGGCAACCAGGTACATATCTGGTGCCAATGGAGGCCAGAAGAAGGCGATAGATATCCCTGAAACTGGAGTTACAGACTACTGTGAGCTGCCATACGGGTGCTGGAAATGGAACCCCGGTCCTCTGGAAAGAGCATCCAGTGTTTGTAGCCATCAATGTCCTAAAGCTACAGCTTTAGAGTTAGAACTGAGAAAGTGGGAGAGGCTTAGCTGTGCTGCATGGTGGAAGCTCTGTAAATAACAACGTGATCCTCTGTGGACATAATTACCTGCCCCATCTTCCTAGCAGATCTTCTGGTGAATCAGACTTCCTGTGGAGTGGTCTCTTGACTGGGTGATTGACAAGTCTGTTGATTAGCTCTTAAAGGAGGAGACAGTAATATGCATTGTTCTAATCTTTGCAGCAGATCAAATGTGTATAAGGGGAGGGAAGTGCAAAAGGAAGAACTCAGATGAGGGCTTAAAAAATACTGTTTTCCCAAAGCCCTGACTGCAGTGCTATCTCTAGTAGCTAGCTAAACAATATATAAGTAAAAGTAGAAAAATGAAAACTGTTTATTCATGAAAGGAACCAGAGGCTTCTGTCTCTGTCTACTGTTACTTATAGCTTTGTAGGTGCCTTTGTGCCCATGGCTGTGCTTGCTGAGAGGTCAGTGGTAGGGTACTTCCCTACTATGGGAAAAAACCGGCTCAATCCTTTACACCCATCCAGACCCTGACAGAAGTAGGGGCTTGGTTAATGCAAGCCTGTTAGCCCAAATAGAGAACCTGGGCTCAATCCTAACATGACCCCAGTACATTGCAGATATAAATTTGTTAAGGGGGCAAGAAACTTTTAAAATGGGGAAAAATAAAATAAATTCTAAAAACTAAATTCTGTAGGGCCTATAACAATAATTATGTTCCTGGGGCAAAGAATAGGGGAATAGATTGGAGGAGTAGGTTTCAGAGACTAACATGAAAAGTAGCAGCTGTCAAAAACGGAACCCCTTCCTACCGGCTGCATTTAAAAAACCCAAAGCATGCTAAGAAGTGCTAGCTTTCAGGGCCCCGGGGGGAGGCATAACTGTGCAAATTTTGTTGAATTCGAATGT